>JARQST010000090.1:652032-766218 GCA_030142225.1 Pachycephus smyrnensis | reverse complement strand
TTAATCCACGCTCCGTGTGGGACGGACGATTGGTTAATTGTTATGCAAACAGATAAATATGTTTATTTATAATAGGATAATTATCGGAATAATTTAAAGAGCCCTGGACTGATTTTATTATGAAATTGAAAATTCGACAAGAAGACTTTCGAAAGTATCGCGGGTCTGCTTCAGGTAGAAATTACGAAGATTACGAGAATGCTTAAGAATATGGATCCCTGATGAAAATTCGCAATTCCCATAATCATCGCAATTCTTGCTCCTTACATCTGTGTAATTGGCCTACTTACGTTAACGGCGTCGTGAACAGGGAAAAAAGGGATGAAAGCCGTAAATATTAAAGATCAACCAATGATCCTGCAAAGCTTAAATCATCCTCTCCAAGCTTTTAACGCCCAATTAATTGTACAGTCCGATAAAAGAAAAATTTAAATACGAAAATTATCTGCAGACTCAACCCCCTTCCACCCCCGGGGTCGAGCAGGAAATGAAAGTTACGCTCTGAAATAAAAAAATTGTTGTTACCAGATAATTTACTTCTCTTATTATACAACTGTCAAAATGGCGTCCAGTGCCGCGAGATGAATTATTCGTACAGCCAATAATAAAAATTCCAGAACATAAGCGTCCGATGTAAATGATCGTGTATAATAAATCGAGCCAAAGGAAGCTTGTTGAGATTTTCATGATAAACATTATTACGTTTATTCTTCATGAATTACTTTAATTACTCTGGAACGTTTCTCCTCATTATTCTCCGGAGATAAAAAAAGGTCCTCGTTTTTCTTGCCCTTCGTCGTGAAGTAATTAGATCCGCGATTAAATCAGAGTACAAGAAAGTGCGTTGGGGGGGTAGGTCGCGCGATGAAAAATTTTAGAAAAATTTCTTGGTATACTACGCCTAATAGATTCCTTCGAAAAATGTTTACGAGAAACACAGTTTCGAAAAAAAAAGTGAAATCATCGATAACGATCCTTAATCCATGATTTTGATTGAGGATCAGGGGAATGGGTCGGATAAGGGGTGAGAGCGGTAAGATGGAAACAGGGATGAAATGAAACTCAAGGAAGGAAAAAGTTATGACTAAGGGAAACAGAGGGGAAAATCAGGTTGAAGGGGATGAATGAAGAAGAAAAAGAAGATCTTAGGGTTCCTTACGAATCTATCGATCTTTTTCACGAATATGTATTTAGGATGGAAATTATTGATAAAAAATTTTTTCCGTAAAAATACCTTTCACGACTGTAATTTCTATTCGGCAGTATAATGAAAATCGAAATATTCCAGTAATCCGTTTAACGTACGAAAATTGTGGAATTTCCGTGAAAATGTAAAAGTTCAATATAATTCTCGCAGATAATGTCAGCGTGACGTCATTGGGTTATTTAAAAAATGCCCCTTTTCGGGCGAACTTGAAGAACGGATTAAAGCAGCATTATTTACTTGTATGCGAATACTGAGAACCCGAGTGTATAGGGGAAAACAGAGAAATTGAGAAGCGTCTGCGCCAGATATTTCGCGGGATGAAGTGAGCACGGCGTCGCGACGCCTCGCGCCAGTCCAAAAGCACCGCTTGATACAAAAGCATCAAAGCATTCGTTAGACGAGAGATTTGAAAAGGAAGGCTAGGTTCTGTTGAGAAAAATTTTGAAAATAAAAAACAAGCTGAAGTAAATATTCGCTAAACGTTATTATTTTCCTCTCAGGATGTTATGCTTTTGTCGTTGGACATTGTACTCGAAAATCGATAAAGAGCGATTCGATTAATCGGTATTGTGTTTTCGTTTTTTATCCAAACCCCTCGAGTTTTTGTAGGATTTTCAAATTCACGGATATTCTTTTACGATGTATAATAACGCGTTAGCATAATTAGTGGATCGAATGGACATTAATAGGTTGGGATTACTTTCGATTGATCTAAAGACTCTAATTATTCAAATTGCGTTTTAAATCAAATTCAATGTTTAAGTAGACTTCAGAATTATAATTTGAGTTTGATGGAAGTCGAATTGTTATCTTTTTTTTGAAAGTTTCAAAGAATTCCTTCTCTCTTAATCTCTTCGATTTCCTCACGATCTGATAAACTTAATGATAATGTAATCGTGGAGCGGAATTAACCGAGGTGTCGCGGTAGTGTCAAAACCGAGACAAGAATTTCATGTTATCAGCCGGAAGTGAAAGTTGGCCGTATCGTGGGAAGAGATATTGCAAGGAACCAGGTAAGGCAAAAATAGACAAAGAAAATGGCGATTTTCACAACGGAGAGACTTCCGGGTAAAGATTCGCGCGTTAAATTCACCAATGAAATTTTCATTGTAATTAAATCCGAAAATATCCTGTGACCGGTGTCTCGTAATGTTTGTATAACAAAACTACAACAATGTAAATGGCGCGATCTGCTGCCGGTCGTAAAAGTAAGAAATAGCCGTGATAAAAAAAGAAAGCGAAATGATTCAAGAGATAAAGTCGATCCATTATAAAGATGGCACTCGGGAAAGAGAAAGAAGATAAAAGTGCGAAGGAACATTGCACGGGAATAAAAAAATAAAAGTCAACCCATTCGATCGGAGAGAAAAGCAATTTTCATACGTAGCTCGAAGGGGAATACGAATAAAAAATCCAATTGAATTTTCAATCGGTGGTTCCAAATAAAATCGAAATCTGATATCACTTTCATTCTTCGGTTTATTCAGTCAACCCTTAAGGGAACTCCGAACCTCTTATTTACCACGGGAGTGAAGTGTCAACGAAAATCGTAAATAACAGGTTTCTTACAAAGATTCTTTCCCAAAGGGAAGTTCATCGTAAATATTCTGCAAGGTTAACAATCATTTTGACACCACTTTCCCAATGACGAATCAAAAACTGAAAGAGTAATCAGACTCGAAATTTTGTTGCATTTTTCATATTTACATAGAAATTTTCGGGTGGGATTACTCTTTCAGTTTTGAGTTAATTATTGTGAAAGTGGTGTCAAGATGATTGATGACTTTGGAAAATGGAGGCTGAAATCCGCTTTGGGAGAGAATCTGTCAAAAACCTATTATTTACGATTTTCGTTGACACTTTTGTTCCATGGTATTGAGAGGTCAGCAATCCCCTTGAATCACTTGTTTCCCATTGGTGAAATACCTTCTATTCAAGACCCTTCAGATCGGACACCATAGACTCCTGGATATAATCTTTGGTGTCCGAGGGCCACGTGATATTCTTCAGTTCTTCATTCTCGGAGTCACACCCACGCGACTAACTTCACGTGCAGCACGCTTCCCGGTGATGAGGGTCGCGCCCAACGAGATTCTCTACGGCCGTCACGTTCACGGGAATTATTACATACGACCATAACGGCTGATATAACATATTCAGACAAAACATCTTCTATTAGCAATGTGACAAGGGTAGGGAAAATCGTTAAGAAATTTTCTGGCTTGGAAAGACGGATGGGCATCTTTTGTCATCCATACGAAAAAGGGAAATATCCTATACATTAAATTTGCTAAATCGATCACGGTTTTTTATACATATTATGTATGCATACAGAATTTACATGTATATACAGGGTGTTCGAAGAGTAACGCACGCGAACGGTACGGTTGAATTCTACGTGAAAAAATAAAAAATACGTGTTTTTGCGTAATACAATTTTTAGGTAAAAATTCGGAGATAATCAGTCTTAAAGTTGGAGTTCATCGACCAATAAGCGCGCGGCTGTCGATAGATACCACGCCTACGTTGCAGCCCACTCATAGGTGTCTCATTATGTAGCCCAGCCTTCCCGTACTTACCGTACCAATTCCTTTTCAATTCACGTTTAATTAAATACTCAGTGTCCGTAATTCTTGCACATGCGCAATTGTAGATTGAAAGTGCATATCCAGTTGTCAATTGTTTCTTTCATTTCCAGGGTGGGGATACTGAATTAGAAAGGTGTCACTTTTCAAAAAACGGTTCTTTTCGGAACCACAAATTTTCATATATAAAGATAATATTTAGGGATGTAAAAGTGACTAGAATGTTAGTTCACGAAAGATATTGACAAAGGACAATGCTTTAAGAAGTGCATATGATTTCGAGTAAGGCCCACTAGTAGCACGATAACTACGGGAAGGCGGGGCGATGCAATGAGCACGACTGAGTGGGGTGCAAAGTAGGCGTGGTACGTATCGACAGCCACGCCCTTATTGGTCGATGAACGCCCACTTTAGCACTGATTATCTCCAAATTTTTACCTGAAAATGTTATTACGCAAAAACACGTATCTTTTTTATTTTTCACATAGAATTCAATCGTGCTGTTCGCGTGCGTTACTTTTCGAACACCCTGTATATACAGTAAACATATATATACATATTGTTGACATTTTCACATAAGGTCACTGACACGCGGGAATACAGCATCCCTATGGATCCATGGATACAGATACACCTAATATATATATACTGGATATATTCAAGAGCCAAGTGATTAAATTAATTAGTAGCTCGAGATATCATCTTTATCTCGGAATCTTGAGATAATGTATCTCTAATTAGATTCTAGGAAGACGCAATACCTTAAAAGATATTATAGGCAACTATGACGTCGACAGTGTATAATCGAATTAATCAGCAGCAATCGAGTGGAAGATGAATCTTTCAAATTGAAATTTAATAGACGATTCAAGTTCCTTAATCGACGTTCAATGAAAGATCGATAAGAGACTGTCTTAAGATTCTCTCTTGCAAGTCTAATAGCTTGGACTTCGCGATTATTGGCATCCATTAACGTGCAATTTCGTACAGAGTTAAA
This sequence comes from Pachycephus smyrnensis, assembly GCA_030142225.1. Classification (NCBI taxonomy): domain Eukaryota; kingdom Metazoa; phylum Arthropoda; class Insecta; order Hymenoptera; family Cephidae; genus Pachycephus; species Pachycephus smyrnensis. The sequence goes on along the minus strand of JARQST010000090.1, from coordinate 761,429 downwards.
CGCTGTATTCGAGACTTCTTGAAATTACCTACAGGTGGCGGGAAAACTCATTTTTTTTCAAATTTCACTTACGATCTTCATGACGAAATATCTACGTTCTAAGTCTGCGCGACAAAGTCACGATTTTGCGTTAGAACTCGTTTTATTATCACATATGCATATATATATATTGCTATTATAAGCGTATATAAAAAATCAAGACTGTTTTCAAGGTTACGGTTATGATTTTTTGCAAATACTGCAGCCCTTTGTTCCCTTGGCAGATATTTGTTTTAACGTTGAATACCTAGTACACTAGCGAGCAATAATGGCCTATCTGTTTAGTGCAAAAGCATTAATTTACAAATTTTTTTTGAAGAACCATTTTTTCTCCCTACTGTACCTATCCGTACTAATATCATCTGTAGATACTACAGTGATACTACGTAGTATACGCTTTTAACGCTGCGGTATATCAGCATTCGTATATCCACACGTGCACTTTGAGACTCTAATTTGTCCAGAATACTCGATGCTTTCAAATTTGCACATATGCATTTAATAAATGCATCGTTTGCATGCGTTTGAATAATTATTGCGTATACAGCAAAAGCAATTCGGGATGAATGAAAGTACATTTTTTTACGTTTATCAAAACCGTATCTGCATTTGTAAAATAATTATTTTAATTATCGGAATTAAATAACGCACCGAGTACAGTCACTGTTCATTCGTTACGTTCCTCCATAATGCAGTCTACTTGACGTCGTTGAATAAGCTATTGTCGTTCCCGGTTTTTCGAATTTGAAATTTCCCGCTAATTGCACTTCAACCAGATTCAAATGGAACGACAAGTTCATCGCGTCCAATGCACATTTTCAGAATTTAATTAAACGCAGTGACGTTTCACGGCGTTCGATAATAATCAGAGAATGAAAAGCACTGATAATCATTTATCCGATATATATATACACACTATTATACATTAAAATGAAAAATAATTTATTTTCATGTCACTTTCAGCCATTTTATTTTTAACATTTTCCCTGTCTAGTCTCACGCCGATTTGCCATCCTTGTTTCAGGCTCTCGGAATACGTGTAGATTGCATTTAATTATTGAATAAATATTTCAAGATGGCCGAATGTCTCGAGGCAAATTTATAAGGGTAATAGCGACTAAGGGTGCCCCCACCTTTAAGGTTAAAGGATAGTAGGTACCACCTAAGTGGTTCGTGGTATATGGTCCTGCCGTAGAAATACACATTACGCAAGAATGCATCTAGAAACGTATATACATATATATGGATAGTACGTGAAGATTCGCTAGTATTGTGCTCTTATGGAAAATTTAAATACAAAATGGAGCAGGTTGTACCGAATAAATCTGCTGCATAGATGAATTTAGAGTTTTATAAGACTCTTGTGACATGTGTATTGCATTCACTCGTTACGAAGGAATGAAAAGCATTCGGCAAAACGAAAGAGAATTTCTGCTTAGAGTTGCCAGATAATTGGAATTCCTTGATATTTCAATATCATTAAATTATTTGAATTGTTTCGCGTTGGCGACGCGAAAGGAAAACGTTTCTTTCGTTGGAAAAGGATTTTGAAAAATTCCGAAAAAATTTTCAGGGTTAATACGATATTTAAAAAAATTAATAACATTGCAATGCGTCGCATTGAAGTTCAAACCTAACCTAACCAAACGAAAAATTAACTAAGTTCGTCGCGGAATGGTGAGGGTCGCTTTATGGTTCTCGAATGTTCCATTGTACATAAAAACAATATGGGGACATTAAATGCCACTGGTCCCGGTAAGTACCAGTGCTGACTTTAAATGTTTAAATGGTGCCAGAAGGTAGCCTGTAACAAATTCATAAGTATACTAAGTTATTTAGCTCAAACAAACCAGCTGAAGTTGGCTGTGTTTAACGTAGGAGGCAAATGGAAAGGCTAACTTCAGTCGTTATGTTTGAGTTGAATAACTAGTAAATTTTTAAATATTATCCGACCCCCCGTGGTACTAGCTTGATTAGGCTGGTACTTAGGGCGAACAAGAGATATTGAACGAGAGAGACGAATTGGGCAGTCAGCTGACGAGAGCCTGGGAAACAGGAGGTGTACAGAGAGAAATAAAAGTAATGAGACCACTAGCATCTTATTCCTGCTTTTGTTATTTTCTAGTGAAAGCCCACCCAGTTTCTTTATAACACCCGGTATATACGTACGCCTTGACAATATCAAATCGCTGCAGTAAATTTCTTATCTCTGTCGATTTTTCGTAAAAACAAAAATATCTCAGGAAAAAAAAATTGCTGGATAATCCCAGGAGAATTGCATGCGGTAGAATCGTTTTAGTCGGGTATACAATTTTCTGGTAGAACGATAAAAAATTCGAAAACATGATAGATAAGACTGTATTGGTAGTTTCATGAAAAAACTTAGCGGAACGTTCGGTCAAGACGTATATATAGGATGACGGGAGCGATTAAAAAAAACAACAAGGCAATTTTCCGAGAACTTCCAAAGAGACGTTAATACTTATAAGCAGTCGAAGAAAATAAAGTTATCGTTTATTTTGAAGATTTAATGGCTGCGGTATAATGAGTACCGAAATCGCCGCGACGCTTCTATTGTTCTCGCCTGTATTCTCCGCAGCCATATGCCGACGCCTCATTCGACGGGCGATTAAATTTCTTTTCATGTAAACAAGAGCAATCAAATATTTACGGGGCGATAACATTGCGCGAGAATCATGATTGAACGGGTATATTCCTGTGTGTATTTTCGCTGCATCTCTATGTTTGCTGCTTCCAGACTATTTCATAACAATCGATTTTTCTTTTCTCTACTTCTTTTATCTCTTCCTCTTCCACTTGATCTTAGTATACTAAGGATCTGTACTATAGTATAGTTATATAGGTTCCACTTCCGCTTCCTCCAGTCTTGCCTAAACGATCAGTTGATTAGTTTCCATCGAGCCGACGATTTCTTCGATTCGTCTTTTTTTATTTCGTCACAAACTCGTCGCAATGAGAATGAAGCACAAGAGGAAGAAGGACGCGAAGAGGAAGAAGGACGCGAAGAGGAAGAAGAAAAGCAAAATTAGAGCAACAACCGCGCGACAGACTCACAGGCGTTTCGAATTATTTATTTACTCTCGCCGTAACTATTAAGCTGGGGAGAAAGATTTTTTGGCAGCTGTCTTCGAGTCTTTGTGCGCATTTTCATGTTTCTTTTTTCTACGTCGCCGCAATGCGCGTACGGTCATTACGTTCCTGCATACTCGTGGTAACGGTAGTAGGAGTCGTAGCGCGCGTATGACGTATTCTTGCGGAAGATCGACCAAATTATTTTTTGCGATTCTTCGTTTAAGGAAAAAGTCGGTACCGTGCAAAGGGTCTGAAAAATTAACAGCTTTTTTTTCAAAATCTTTGAATGGCGGCGGAAGAGATTAAAGGGAGAGGAGAAAAAAATTTTGCGGAAAATATCGAAAGTCACAGGCGTCTTGGCACCGAGTGCAAACAATAATCTTTAATATCCAAATATTATGTTTCGAGGTGACGTTAATGGACGTAAACCATCGTTCATGGTGCAGATCCGATCCAGTTATAAAGATCATCCGCCTTTTTACGACACAATTCCATGCCGGAAGACTTTAGAATCTCTGTTGGCTTCCGTAATCATTATAACGTAAACGATTTCGATAAGCGCGTTACAGGCGTTGGTAACTCCTTGACAATTTGTTTTTCCAGTAGCCGCACCTTGAATTTGAAATAACAGAATGGCCCTACAGGTCGGGGATGTAGATAAAATTGATTAATAAATTATCGTAAGAATTATCATTTATAAATTTTCATTTATATTCCTATCTGTTACGAGAGTAACGAGCTTTTACAGTGCAAATAGAACGTGGGTGGATACACGATTTTCGTGTACCGAAATAAAAAGGACAAACGCGTATTCGGAGTGGGATCCATGCTTGCTCTTCTTTTTTGCCATAAATCACGTAAACTTTGACGTACGTAGTAACGGTGTAGAATTTTTTTTTGTAAAAATCCTCAATTTAGCAGGAAAATTCACGTGGGGCTTGTCAGGGTTCAATTAGTCGACTTTTGAGTAAACTATTTAAATCTGTCACCACGGTGGCTGCTTTTTTATTGGTCGTGTCACTTTTCGCGGAATTTATTATCCGAATGGACGTTTCTCTAGTTGTTCGAAGAATTCTGCGGAGCGAAAGGAAATTCGTGCAGCCGGTGTGAGTAGTATCCATTATGCGTCTACTGGATATCGCGCGAGTGAAACTACTCTTGGAATTTTCCAATAGCACGTTATAACCTGGATTTTTCATGCATGGGAATGCTACTCGCAGTCGTCGGAGTGTGAAGTTTGCCGCGAGACTCGTTTAAAAATAGTACTGAAACGTTCCGACAGCCCGCGCAGCGAATTGCGTCCTTATGCAATTCCCGTAGGAATCAGGTAGGAATCAAGATGGCCGAACCGAAAGGATTTCTTTTGCGACCGCGACTGAAAGGAATATGAGAGGAGGCAGAAAAGTTGGGCTATTGGATATCCTAAGTGGTCAAGTGAATTGGTCAGAGAATTCGAGAAGTTCTATCGACGCTTTGGAAGGGTGGCTAAAAAGAAAAACGTCAGACAGATCGTTGGCGACGCCATTCGAACTTCCCTCATATAATATTACACGTCCGTCGAGTGATAAGGGAGGCGTTAAGGACCGTTCACAAATTTTACGGACAAGTTTGAACAGCGCGACAACAATATTTGCCAATTTCCTTTGGAGAGCCATCGATTCGCCGCTACGGAAATTGCGATGAAAACTTCTGACTCCGCTTAAGGATCGCGAAAGTCTGATGAGAAAATGTGGACGCTTATAATCGGAAAGTTGCCAGGATTGTTAAACTACTTAGAAGCACGATTTTTAGCAGAATTAGAACTGGAGAATGAAAATTCGCAAAGGACGACTGCGCGTCTAGATTGTCAATGCTGTACGAGCGAAATTCTCTCAGGATGCTTTCAGAAAATATACCTAGGGATTCTGTGCTGTATTTACTCAAGTCGAGGGGATTCGAACTAATATCCGTTCTAACCTTGAAAATTTACATTCCTTTGATATGGACCCCATTTCGTTGACAAACCACCGTCGACTCGACATCTTCAATCTTATTGTCAGTTAAGATTGGATCTAGGCTATCTGCATTCAGCCTATTTTCATCTTCCACAGCCTCCAGGCGAAGCAGAGTTCAGTAGCAGCCTACCTCTAAATCAGATGAAAATTCACTGTTAACCGTGGCTTAATATTGCACTAAACCCTTTAAGGTTGAAGTCAGCCTAATCCTTGCCTAAAAGTGGAAAAAAAGAAAAATAAGTACCACTTTAACACTAAACCTACCGGTACTTTACACATACCTTATTCTTACCATAAGGAGAGGGGTCATTTGACCCTGCTTGGTACGTTTAGTGTTAAAGCTGAGAGTAAACTAGTGGACGTATATCGAGAGAGGATCTCTCGCTGTCAGTTGATGTTCCTGGGCTGATCTTAAAAATGAAAAAATCTAGGCCGAATATTTCAACTCGAATACTATCCAAGTAGGTGTGAATTTTGAGGAAGCTTCTTCGACCATTTGCATTGACAATACTTGGACAAGAACCACCTGGTGCACGAGAGAAGCGTCTCTGGGTGAATTCTTAGGGCGTCTATTTAAGAACTTCCTTGCTGTTATTTCTTTTAATAAACTTTTTTTAAGTCTATATAGGCAGTAGGTACTTTCAATTTTTCCTAGATCGAATTAAGCCGACCTTAAGGAAGCTTTCACGGCTGGGTAGGGCGAGTCGTAGGTACCATTAAAATATGAGACTCCTCATTGGCCAATTCTTTGACGAGGAACTATTTTGACCAATGAGAAATCCAGCTTTTCGAATTTTACGACTAGCTCGACTGGTCCAACGAAGTTGTGAAGGCTCCTTAAGACTTCCTTACAGTATAGCTTATTGCTTTGTAGTAAATATTCTTGCCAAGTTATGAGCTTTATAACAAGACCGAGTCACTCTACAAGTATTATATCTTGAATGAGACATACAAGAAGGTTGATGAAAATGAAAAAAAAAGATGGAGATAAATTAATCCGAAGTTGATTTCGTAAAATCTATCTGGATCCTCTGTTATTAAATGTATAGCAAGAGATGACTCAGGGCCGTAACTACTTTGAAGATGATCCCGAGATCCGATAACGAGCGAATGGGAATGAGCGTGAATCAGCCGAAGAAACGCGATGCGAAGTCTTTAATGGCGGCGCGTAAACGGTCGACCAAGAGACGCGAGCGGCCATTTAACGCGATTGTAAATCGGATCTACTCAAAATATTTATCACGAAAATTCTTTTGCTACCGGCAGTCCCGTCCGTGCTCTGTTGACGGTCAGGACGTTTTGTGGCTGGCTTACAGGTTTTCTCATTAAAGGCTGATTTATCAAAGTTATTCTTTGATCTTCGAATTTGGGGTCATCGTCAAATATTGCTAAGACGCTAAAAAAAAATCTTTTCGCTTTTTCTTTCTCCTCCTCTTCTTCCCTTTCCTCCTACCTCGACTTCTCTTCTGCTTTCGATGATTAATTCTCTCCGTGCAAATGATTTCCCTTTTATCATTGAACAGCTACTGGGTGTAGCGAATCTTACAATTAGTCAAATTCAACGCAGTGAGCATTGTTTATTTGAACCTTCCAATGGTGGCACGTCGTCTTACAGACCCCTATATAGGTGTTCATTTCTTATAGCAAAAACAAAGGCGCCGCCACTGGAGGGTTAAAGGCGGATTTACATATTTAATTCGACTTAACATTATTTTAACGGCGATTCCCTGAAAAGACTCGGCAGTCGCGGTCGTTTACGCCCATTATAAACTTTTTCCAAAATTACAGTTAAAATTTATCACGGCCATAGATTCTCCGGCTAAATATTATTCTTCTAGAACGGAAGTCGATATAGCTATTAAATGCTCGCCAGACAACTGCGAGCCAATGGAATCTTGTGGATTTCCGTTTGAGATTCTAATCGCTTCTTCATTTTCCTAATGCGATTCGATTCAATTCTTCTACCGACATTTTTCACCTTACTGTACTCGCGAAAGCTGCAGGTATTATCTCGAAGAAGCAAAAGACGGATAACACAAAGTTTAGATAAAGATTAGAACTAAAGTACCTCCACGTGTTCTCCGGCGATAATTATTTATTTATCTTAATCTTTGTTTAAGGATAAATATCTATTTACAGATTCATATTAATCTTAGTCAATATTATTGGTGAATTTTTGTATTTCTTTTTTCTGTATTCTTTTACTGTAATATTTTTTTTTAATACGTTAAGCAGCTACGCAGGGATTTTCTTGCGGATTAAAAAGCATCCATTATTCACACGCCGCATGCTAGCTTAATAAGGAAAAAAATTGCGATATTTAATACGCTTGTGAATTATGAACTCTATACCGTTCTATAGGATAAATGAGGATTTTGGGCTTTTAAGCTCGAGATTATTCATAAATAGGAAGCCGCTGGGACTAAGTTAAGTAGATTCCCGACAGACTGTAGAATTTCCTGAGATAACTTCAAAATTCAGTTATACTAAATTACAGAGAGTTTCCAAAAATTTGCCAGGTTACCTTCGTCCGTAGTAATTCGAAAAAAAAGCAAAGGATGGTGCCATTGAATTAATTTTTGATCCATGGGATTCGCTTGGGTCTAATTCAGTCTTTTTTCCCCCTCTACTTTAAGCAGTCATGAAAAAAAAAGATATGATCATTATGAAATTATAAGAGATTTCCAAAAGACAGGATATTTCCAAAAATCCTCCTGTTATCTTGTTAGGATTTATCTTGGGATTGAACTGACAGGATGTAACGTATGAAGACGCATTGAGATGTAGGCACCATCATTTATTCAATACCAATGTTTTTTTTCCAGATATGAAGATAGATGAAAAAAAGATAAATTATTAATATATTAGTAGTACTCATACACGTGTAGTGTTTTTTTTTCAAATTATTGAACAGTTTAAAAAACGATATTACTTATGGGTACCCCTAATATATATAGATATTATTAATCTTTTGGAACGTAATTCAGTGCAGTTTTGGATTCGAAAAGTAGTTTTTTTATCACTGTAATATTTTAATAAAATGGCACAACGCACTGTCAGCTATCGCACATCGCATTCCATTTCGCAACGGAAGCCCACAGATTGCGAATGCAGACACGGTGCTCGGGTTTCCCTGTTCCGTTATTTTTATTTTCACCTTTAACAATTCCGCTTTAAAAATGACGTCACAGTGTGTCCGCAACTATTGGAAACTAGTTTTTATTGAATTTGTCGTTTTGGATATTTTGTTCTGTTTCGAAATGCACCTCTGAAAAATTTTGCATACGTGCTCTGGAAGCGATTGAAATTGTTTTCGCGAACTTTTTCCATAACGCTTTGCATAGATATGAAACGTGTACATATCGAAAATGCGGTTTTTTAGTGGTGTCAAAAAAAAATAGATGAAAGAATCTTCATTCTTTAAATAATTTTTAACAATCGTCAACGATGCAATTAATTAAATCTACTTCGACATCATTCGCAAGTCGTAAATGCCTGCAAAACGAAGCTGTAAATTCTAATGGAAAATTATAAACTTAATACTAATATTGGAGTATGAATTTGTCATTGATTCATAGGAAGGCTATAGCCGACTATGCCCCTCGAAATTTGCTGGGATTTAGTAGAACGACCCTAATCCCCTAATTAGATCTGGTGACCGTCCTTAAACGAAGGATAAACCTTGATTAGTCGTTACCAACAGTTAGAGAAATTATAAAAGAGATTACAAACATCTTAACAGTTGGATACCATAAAGTTATAAAAGAAGAAGAATTAGATGCTTGCACCAGGTGGACTGGAATCATCCCCGATAAAAAAAATAGAAAATCATTGCATTAGAATATTATAAAAAAAACGAAATAAATTTGCAGAAATTATTTAAAAATATTATCAATTTATTTTCATACATTTAAATCATTTTTCTTATTATTTTCCTTTTTCATAAGGTTATCGCACTTCATTGCTACTGTGATAAACAGATCGATCTAGGTCACAAGTATCCATTGGGATAGGGGATGATAACCAACGCGTTATCAAGGCTTTCCAATTTTCGGAAATTCGCAAGAAGTCATTATCGAGTGAATGCGACGTCCGTCTAGTTGGAATTTTGGCGAAACGATTGTTGTTCGAAACTCAAAGTACCAGTTGGCACAAGGTGACATTACCAACTGACGCGAAAAGTACTTGCGATAGTTTTGTTCTCGAAAGCGGTTCGCCATTTTCACTGGCATTACCGTCAGAGTTACCATTGACAATACAGTCAGTCACAGTGACAACAGCAACGACGAACGGCCGTTTATTTTCTCTCGATGGGAACGAACGGTTCTGTACATCGACATTTGGAAACAGTTCAGAATCGATTACGTTTCCGATCAGGACGATTACACGAGATAAATCCGATTTGCTTATCTAATCTATTTTCGACAGAGATTGATTTTCTCTATTTTTTCCTCTTTTCATTTTTTTTTTTTATCAATTTATTCTAATCGTCCTCCATTTCAGGATAGAATTACGAAATATACAGTCTCCAGGAATGCATATGGATATGTTTGAAGAATATTTTATACTTTATATTTTCACCCTTTGTACTTCAATGGCGTCGCTACGGCGATATATTGGGTCGTCAAGGATGAAATTTGTAAAAAAAAAGACTAAGTAAACCTGTAAACTACAAGTTTCATCCTTGACGACCTAATACATATGTAGTTTGACTCATATAAAAAAATTTTTTTGGGGTGCAAAGGGTTAATAAATGTTCGAGAGTTTCACTGTCAATTTGAATAATATACGGTTGAGGTGAAGTGCTTTGTGATGCGAGGGGGAGGGGAGGGGGGGGGGGTAACGTTGAGTTATCGGGAAAAAGAAGTTAAAAGACTTCGCCCCTCAAGGATTCGAAGTACACAGTTGCGTGGATGTGCGAAATATATTTGAAATTTCGGGTGAAATTTACTGGAAAACTCGATATATATTTCTAAGCGTCTTTCGCAGTTAATGGCCGACACGCTGAATTAGGGTAACGTCCTCTGGAAACGTGATACGTTAAGCAAGCGAGCTTTGATGTATGTATTTTTATGTTTGGATGTATCAATTTCTTTTGGAATAATTTTCGACACTTTTTTCAGCATTAAAGCAACCCTCGCTGTGGGATATCCGAGAGGGTAAATACCCCTTTTTGCCAAACATATTAATGTCAAAATTGTGGACGTTCGCATCGAGTATCAAAAATCAAAAGTACCAAGTTACAAATTTTCCTGACGAAATTCAATATGATAATGGCCGAATTTACGAACAACGGAAGTTTCCATTATCGTTCCGGAAATTCCTTGGATCGTTCGTGCCACTTTTTTTTTAAATATCTTTTCGAATTCTCAAAAAGTCTAGTAGATTTTTGGTCTGCGAGGTAGGACAAATACCTCGAAGGATCTTTCTCAAACGTTTTGATTGATTCCGAGTAGTAAAATATTTGGTTAAATCCATCAGAAATGGGGAAACTCAACAAGTATACGAGTTTGTTCAACAAGTTCAGAATGGTTGATTAATGTTTGTAAAACTTTGCCCTAACTATAATTGGGATATAAAGGAAAGTTGGTTATTTCGTTACGGTTCTACGGCCTCCTTAATCGTAGTAATTTTCCAGTCACTGGCATTAATTGTTCCAGAAGTCGACGCCGACGTAGACGACGGCGTCGTCGACGTCGTCGAACGTCAAGATCGTCAGCCAGTTCCCGACAGCTCTCGGAAAGCTTTCAAGGCGCAAACAGGATTTTCATATAACGATCTCGTAGCCCGTGGGGATTCGGTCTGAGGTCTTTTTAAAAGCATCGATCTTTCGTTCCTAGTGGTCTCGGCATGGGTTCCACGTGGATCCCTTGAAAACGCATTTATCGGCCACTTCCTCGCAGGATGAGGTTGTCGAAGAAAAAGAAGAAAAAAAAGAGATGCAAGAAAAACGCGAGGCCGAAGATAATTTCGTTTTATCTCTTTGCCTCGCGGCTCGCTGAAACTTTTCAAGGATGAGACTTCAATTCATTTGACCATGAAAGCCTTATCTATAAATAAGATCGCAAGAGTAAAATTCCAGCTGGTCAAAGCAAGTTCAAAGGGCTCCCCCTCCCCTCTTGCTCTTTGCAACAGTCCACATTTCGCTGTTCGTTCGCCGAATAGCCAAGCGTCAGTTTCGCCATTTTTTTCCCCCTTGACATCCCCTACGTCCTTTTCCGATGCTTCTAACCTTTCTTCATCGCTAAGACAGAAGAAAGATGAATTGGCTTCTGTGAATGGGAAAGGGACTGCCGTTAATCGTATCGTAAACACGGACTAATTTTATTTTTTTGGCTAAGGGATATAGGGGAAAAAACTTAGGACGAAGGGTAGAAAATGGCGAACGCTTGTATCGGGGGAAAAGTTTCACTTTCGCATTTACACCTATGTATGCGGTTGTTCGCGTATGAGTTACGGTATAGGTATATGCATTAGTCAATAAAAATATCCTATTCCTTCCCCCTTTGTGCCTGACTTCAGACAGGCGGATAATCGAGTCAAAAAAAAAAGAAAAAAAGAAAAAAGCTAATAATTCCCTGAGAAAAATTCGCGAGCCTAAATTCTCCTACAAAGGTGCGATTCTAATGAGGGGTTAACGAGAAATTCGTGTGCAAAAGCACTCCTGGGATTATTTCAATTAAGTCTCGGGTTTACAAGGAGAGATACGAGGAGGAAACTATTCAATTGCGTAATTGCTTCTACTTAGTCAAATTAACGATTCCCTTGCGGCTATTCCTTAAGCGATCCTGCAAGTTTCTCGGAGCGTGGCAGTTTCAGTTTTCCGTGAACACTCGCCATTACGCGTACGACGAACATCGCTTTGTTGTAAACGAGTCGGGTGACGCTTCAAAGTTAATAACTTCTACATACGACGAAACAAGACTTTAACGTCGAGTTTCTAAAGATAGCGACGGGTACGCGTCGCGGCGTTTCCTGTTATAAATTTTGCAAATTTGCCAATTGACGGATCTGTAACACGATTCGAACAAAAAGAAAACCAATAACTCATGTTTACTTTACGTCATCGCCTCCAGCGATCGTATTTGTTTTTTCTGTTTTGCTTTTCTGCTTTCATTTATATTCCGTATAGACACGAGTCAATATAATTCCTATCTCATTCGTCGAAGTTTAAAAATAGAACGATGAAAAATCCCTATAGGGTGAATTTCGCGAAAAGGATCTAAAGCGACTGCTAATCAGTTCAAGGGGGGGTCATGATTTTTTTAATCATTGAAAGCTACTACTGTGGCACTGAGTGCTTAGTACGAGACAAAGAGACGATTGATATTCTCTGGAGAATGAAGGATCGATACGGATTATAGCAAGAGAGAGAGAGAGAGAGAGATAGAAGAGGAGAAGTAGATTTGATTCTATTACAGCTACGGTATTACGCAATATGATTGTGGCTTTAGTGAAATATTTGGATTGGCAATCACTGTCCAGTCGGAATGGTTCTCTCCAATAGTAATTACTCAACCGTTATGATCATCCAAATATACGGTTTCTCGTTAGCGTCAGCATAATGCCAGAGTGTGGTTATACACGTTGTGGCAATTTGGTCAATTCAATAAATTTCAAGGAATACCTCTCGTTCACGCATGGTATCATATTTATTATGGGACACGTGAATGTGGCTGATGCGTATAGGAGATATAGAAGATATGAGTCAGACAACTTGAAGTTTGCCGCAGATTAGGCGAGGAGTAGGTATAGTGTACGGCGAAGGCGTCACTGATTTATCGTTCTCTGATAAAATAATTATCCTTCCAATTATCATACTTTTGCTCGTATGGTGTTTGCGATAAATCTTTATCTTTGTAAACAGTTTTTTAAGCGGTCGCGTGGAATTTTATTATTCCCTTGAATTTCGTTTTTTTTTTTTATTATGTTATTGTTTCTTTGACGGCAAGGTACTTGTATCGTTCTTTTCTTTTTCTGTATCGTAAACAATTTCTTACGGCTGCTAACTTACTTCTATGTATTATTTTGCGATTTTACGGTTTGTTTTTTTTTGGTACGCGCGACAAGAATTGGGATTGGTATCCGTGCGAAATAAAATCTCTGCGTGAGATGATGATCGACTTTTCTTTTATTTGCTCTCTCTCTCTCTCTCTCTCTCTCGTCGAACAAAACTCTATCGGGATGAGAGTGACTTTTTCAATAATATCGCAATTCAATGCCCGCTGTTATTCTAAATGTGTTTCGGAATTTCGGGGAAAAAAGATACTATATCGTAGATTGATTTATATTTCGTGTAAGGCGAAGGGAAACAACTTTTAAGGGGAAAAAAAAAGTTTTTGTTAGTAAAACAGATTTTTCTCGTTTTTTATATTCGATGGGAATCACTCGAGGTGGCAATTTTCTTTATGCATCAGGTGAAAGATGTTTGATGTCAATTAGCACGTCGAGGTTGAAAGATTATCTTGTACACAAGGGAGCAATAATGCCGTCCCTTTTAAAACTATTGTAGCAGCTTTTTTTTCAGTACTCTGGAAGGCACTTTTGTTCCTCACTGTACCTCTGGTGACTTTTCTCGATGCGAGAGAAACGAAGCCAGTGGAAGAAGATACGAGGGGGTAATTTAGGTCCAACAGGTTGACGCTGAGGGATGTTGACTTACCCTTATGCCTGCTTTAAATAAACCTCTGAGTTTTTAAGGGTGAAATATCTTCTTTTACGGATAATTCGTTGCGTAAGTACAAACGCGTTCCTCGAACAACCCTGAGGTAAGGGTGTCTGAAAAGTGAATAAAAGACAGCAGGGTAAAAGTGGACTGTTCCTTCTTTTTGTCATATGTTTTTTTTCTCAACGTAAAACACGGTCTTTGACTGTTCCCTCTATGGGGTATCCCTATGGTGCACGGCTTTAAGAGTGGCTAATGGGTTTTGTTCCCTCGATCATTCAGAATCAGTAAAACCGAGGTAAAATATTGCAAGCGCGTAACAAATGAACCGTCATTAACTAAAGCTCGTATGAGAGGACATTCATTTTTCCAGACTGCCGAAATTACACCCACGAGCAATCCTGAAGGACCTTTAATACACCCTAAATGTTTTATCTAGTAACTCCTGAACGTAGTTGCTATCCCAAGCAGTTTTCACCCTGCTGGAGATTTTTAATGAAAAAGAAAAAATCAATTTCGACAGCTTTCGCACGACGGCAGACGGCACGCGAAATATACGAGCTACACGCACGCGGAACGAACGTGTGCGAAAGGAATGATGAAAGAGGGAAAAAAATTTCTGACTGGACGAAAAATTATGTTAGGCGACGGAAAGTGCTTTCATGCGAGAATAAAAGATTAGGTCATACGCGGAGACATTTTTATTTTCAAAATCAATGTTCCTGGTCGCCCACTGTGCGTTTTTATAGAGTTTCAGTTCTGCGACTGGGGATGCGGAACCCGTTTTAAACTTTTTCAAAATTCGACAACGGGGATTTTTCGCATAAAAATAGGGATAGATCCGGGGAGTTCTAAAGATTTCCAATAATTTCCCTAGTGAAGATCTATTTCGGAATTAATTAACCGCGTATAGAAAATATCGCGAAATTGTTTTATGGGTTTTTGCGATGCCGATTGGTCGTCGCTATCGTCGTTCAATTCGTGGTAATTTGCCGCGCCTATTATCTATGGTAAAAAAATAAAAGCCAAAATTGAAATTCGACCAGAGCTTTCACTTGGCCATTATAACAGCGTGCAATTAGTAATGGCAATTAATAGTTGCATAATCATCAAGTAATACTGACTATGAGTTTATGCCATAACTATGATCGATAGTTGGATGGAAACTGCAAGTGTACTATAATACTATAGGATAAGTTATGGTTTCCACGCTTCACTTTGGCTGCAATATTGATAGATGAAAGCAGCTGATATACTGATATGGGGGATCGATTTCACGTCCTTCTCAAGACGACGTTTCGTAATGGCTTTCTACTCTCTTGCACTTTTATCTAATATATATATATACATACACCAATATGCACAGACGTCAAACTTGGACGCGATCTTGTTTCCTTGAAAGAAACTGCTTACGTATGCATATAGCAGACAAGCTCTCACTCGATAAAACGCGTTAAATTTACCTTGGAAGTTTTCGAATTTTTAAAGAGTATTACAAAAAAAGTAAAATGAAAATTGGCAATTATTATCGGGAAAATTGCTATCGGACGGTATAAATTTGCTTGCGTTGCCTGGGACAGTGGGAAGTAAGAAAGAAGCAGAAGAGAATTTTTAAAAATTGTTTCTTTCGTAACGTAAATTATTTTTGGAAAATTTCTCAAAATACGTTAATTCTCTGGGATAATTCTATCGAATAATTAACGATCGAAGTATCCTAACAGACTTTGTCCACCATTGCGGTTTCATTAACGTATCGTCTATTCTTTGAGA
Organism: Pachycephus smyrnensis; assembly: GCA_030142225.1. Lineage (NCBI taxonomy): Eukaryota > Metazoa > Arthropoda > Insecta > Hymenoptera > Cephidae > Pachycephus > Pachycephus smyrnensis. The sequence continues at coordinate 745,868 of JARQST010000090.1, read as the reverse complement.
TTCCTTTTGCGTAAGGGTTGGTAATGAGCAAGTGGAAAATGTATATAGGGTGGGGTTAAAGGTTAAGGGACTTAATTAAAACCGATTAGTTTTCGAATCACGCTCCGTCGGCTAAACGCTTCCGCGACGGATCGATTGACGTCCATTATAATTCTTTTTCCTTCGATTCCCGCAATTCTTCTTTCTCAATACAATTATAATACATTAACAGTCATTTATGATTTTGGGTGTTTATCCTTTTTTTTCCATCTTCATATTAACGTCATTGATCATTTTTTTCAACCTCGTTTGTCATTCGCGGTAATGAGAACGTCAAAGAACCCGTCACACATGTTTTCACATGGAAATTGAGAATACACATCCCCTACGTGTCAACGAATCCTTATCGATCCTCCCTTCATCGAATGATCCATGACCCTACGACCTTCTACAGCTAATAATTTTCAATTATTCAGCATTCAGATTTTCTTAAACGCTCTTCCTCTTCGTAGGAAATTATATCGTCTGTTATTCGCTATTCGCACAGTCGGATCCCATCAGCCAAAAATTATTCACCCTGCTTTAATTACATAGGCACTTTCAACCCACGCGTGTATATATACTTAGGAGGTTATATACATCCCATGTACATACATACACGTGGAATATGGTCATTTTTCGACCAACGAATCGATCCGCATTAGCCGCTTAAGAAAACATGTACATACGTAAGTGCCTGGTTAAAAATAGGTTAAGCTTGTTGCCGGAAGGTCGGTTCATTTTTTTGTTCCAAAATTTTGACGCGCTCTCAATATCAGGAACACTTTGGCTTGAAAACCATTATCTTCCTCTTTCATCTTTTTTGTTCTTGTTTTATCACTACTTTTTCTGTATACAAGTTCTTCCGCTTTTTTACCTTCTTCGCCCCTCGTATTCGTCTCTTTTCATCTTGGTTATGTTGATTGGAATAACGTGTGGGACGCGTGGGAATTTCTATCATAAAAGATTTTCTCTCGTAACTGGCAGTTTCCGTTAGAGTGAAATAATACCTTTTTTTTCCTCTTTGTTACTTGATCCCGTCACTTAACGTCGTGTATTCCCATTACAGTTCATCGCGGTAAGCACGGATGCTTCTTCTTTGCCTCGCAACAGTCGTGATAAGGAAAAAGCAAAATGAAAATGGAAAAGGAGGAAATTAACAGAGGAAAATCAGAATGGTTGGTACGAGTGATATAGCTATTGTGGGAAACTGCAGATGGCTGTAGAACTTTTTTCTCGGATTCCCCATTTCTGTTGTATCTTTTCAACCAAATATATGTAAAGGCCAACGCGAAGGATGCTTCAATTATTTTTATTTCTTTTGGGAAAGTGAAAAGCGTCGGGCAAACACGAAAGGGCTTAGTGTGTTCATAACTAATTGAGTTTTCCAATGAACCCACTAGGGACCTCACACAAAAGAGAAATACCGAGTTTTCGTAAAACTGGATACAGAACTTATGAGTCAAAACTTCCAGAAGCGCTTTCAAACCAGAAGTCAATTTTGAAGCATATGAACAATGGCCGTGAAGGCCTCAAAATTCAAGTTATAAATAATTTCGAAACACGACAAATCTTTTGCAGGCTTAAAGGACACCCATTCCAACCTCCTCCAATTAAGATCTCCCCCCAATTGAATTTGGGGAAAATTTTAATTAAAACTTTCGTAAAATTTACTCAACGCCTTTAATGCGCGACGTCAACGATCCACGCGTTATCCACGAAACAAGAACATAATCCTCTGGATAGAAATACAAGAACGCAAGAACAGTAAGTCCTACGTTGACTACGTTAAATCGTACGATTAAATTAATCCAGGATTTACATGAATCCTCACATGAATCCTTACAGGAGAATCTTTAATTGATTTTAGGAAAATTTCATAAAAACTTGATAATAGTTAATGCCTTTAATTTACCAGGTCTTCTGAAATTTTTGAAAGTGACCCTCATTTCTGTTTTAAGTAGGTCAGTCGATCGCAACATCCGACGGAAATGTCTCTGTCAATTAAAAAGGTAATTCGAGAGGGTCCCATTAGTTACTCCAGTAACAAGGGAGTTTATTTTTCATGGACGCACCCTTTTGTGATACCTTCAAATTTATTGGGCAGTATAACTTTCCTTGGTGGTAACGTCAATGTGAATAAAAAGGACTTAGCCCACCACGAGGTCATGACTATGACGTAGGACTCGGTCGAAGTTCACCTACTCCTGGACAATCTTAATAATCAAGTTACCCACCTACGTCACTAACATGGCCTATATGTACTCGTTCACTTCCGCTTCCGCCATCTTACGACCAACTGACTTGTCTATATGCTTCCTTTCAGAATCTGGAAAAATCTTAATAGAATCGCCCTGGGGACTAATTACAGAAAGATTAGTTTTATTGAATCCCATATGATCGGATCTCGGGGAGAAATTCATTTAGCTTTTAAGAAAAAAATCATATTTTCTTAAGAATTGCCTAAAATAATACCGTCAGCAGATATAATGAACTATACCGTTGATATTGATAGTAAAGATAATATACATTGTCAAGGAGAGTAATAAAATATAAAATGAAATATTGATTGCTCTCGCGTAAATAATTGTTACTTGCATAATGCGTGTAATTCTGGCTTGGAAAGTTTTCACTGAATGATTTATCATTGCAACTGCGTAGGCAGATCATTGCAACTACGTAGGCAGATCAGTGCAACTACGTAGGCAGATCAGTGCAACACGTTCGTGCAAAATTGAAATGCGATATTAGCCGTGCTGTTCTGTGCCACCTAGTGAATGAGCTTGATTGAATGGACACGTCACATTTTAAGAGCAATACCCATGGGCGAATTGTAATCAGGAGAGTTCAAGACTAGATGCTGGTTAATGTCCTTTGCGTTTTAGAGTGCATGAGAAATTTAAGAGCAGGAGGAATATTTTATAATTTTTCAATTTCACATGGAACAGCTAGTATATGGATTAGCTGGGAGTCAGGTGGGAAGAGAAAAGACTGAGGAGGTTATACGTGGATCTGTTATCTTTAAGAAAGTTAAGTTTTACAAGGACCCAGGGAAATTGGGCTTTTTTATAAGTGGATTTAAAATTCATTAAATTTTGGTAAAAATGATGTGTCTACGGTAAAAAAGTTTGAAGCGTGACATAAAACGCAGCTGTTGCTGATGACAACTGTAGAGAGAAAGTATGATACTTATCCTTTAATATATCATACTTCTTCTGTTTCAGAAATCTAGACTTTATCATAAAAAAAAAAGAAAATAGAGATCAACGGGGAAAAGAAAGTTTTGATTTGACAAGAGATCGTCTCGGATTTCCTTCTAATTGATTTACAAGGATGAATTTCCTTGATTGGATTGCTTCACTTTTTGAGCCTGAGACTCGAAGAAAGAAGATGGCTCCGTTTCCAGAACCTGAACAATCGTAAGGATCAGGAGAAGAAGCAGCGAGGATGAAGATACTAGAAGATCAAACCTCTGGGCCGGAGATGATGGTGCAGAGTAGCCAAACTCGATTGAGGCATGCTTTACATAGACTCCATCGTGGAATCTTGACAACAAGTTCCACCTTAACTTCCAATTTGAATACAAGCGACCCACTGGATACTATTTTGGAAACAAGAAATGCCAGCGTCTTCGACAGGAGTAATTCCAGTGTGCCCGATGAAACGGGTCAGATGGAAGTTGACGAAACTACACGCAGATTGTACTTGTATTGTACGCCACCATTAATATTCCTCTGCATAGTATCTGTCATAATTAATTTGAAGATTCTTGTGAGCGTCCATTGGATCAGACGCCCATTGAGTCCCACCCTACATATAAGTTTGAGTTTGGCAGCTGCTGACGCCTTTTCCGGCATCGCCCTAGCTGTCGGACTCACAATGAACAGCTTCATTCCGATTGCTCTTGGACATAAATTAAGTGGTAATTAACACTTCCGAGATTGAACAGAGTACCATCAATTAATAATTAATTAATGGAACTTCTTTTCTTCTATTGTTCCTCAGGAGTTCAGTGCTTCCTACTGGGCCTGGAGGCAGTCCGGTTAGGATCCATAATAATTACAGTAGCTCATCTTATGGCACTTGCTACTAATCATTATCTTGGTATTCTCAGACCACTTCATTATTTATCTATAATGACGCACAGGTATTCGATTAATTATTATTTCTTTCTCGACAGTTGGCATGAATTTAGAATAATGAAAAAAATGAAAGAATCGTTCCCTTTCAGAAACACTACGTTTCTCATAGTCCTCCTGTGGACTTTACCATTGTCGTTCTTCCTGGCGTACTTCAGTCTCGTTGAGAACGAAGGCTTTCAATCTGAAGGCTGTGAAGAGAACTCGTAAGCATCTCGTCACGTTGTTTTTCTCACTGATAGACATACCACTGATATATATTATCCCTTTGCAGATTTCTACTTTACAAGAAGTTTCGACTGATGTTCAGCAGTCTGTTCTTTTGTCCATTCATTGTAATGGTCTGCATCTACACCCACATCTTCCACATAGTGCGCAAGCACCAAGCATCCAGATTACGATTTAGCAGAGCAGGATCATTGCACAGGGGTACCAACAGCGTGCAGCAAAATTCATCCCAGCAAATGGCCAGAAGTGTCAAAGCCATACACACCACTCTCTACATTCTAGGTGAGAACAAGAGTAAGGTCGTAAACGATTTATTAGTAATATCCGGTATTGATCCACAGGAAGTTACGTAGTCGGTTGGATGCCTGGTACCATCCTCTATACCTTAGTCTGTGAGGACTGCATCCTGGATCTGAATTGGGCAACTAAAAATGGACGATTCTTCGTGATCTGCGCGGTGAATCTTCTGATAATCCTGAAGACGATCGTCAATCCGATAATTTACGCAGCGCGAATGCAGGAGATCAAGGTATTTTTCTTTCTTCCATAATATCTCCAAAAACTCAGCCGTTCGCGCACCAATAAAACGACCCCGTCTGCCATTCTGGTTTCTTCTTAACGACTCGTAAATCAAAACTCAACTTTCAGGTCGGTTTGCTTTATGACTCTTGTAACGACAGATCGTGTCTGTCGCCAGTAAATAAAATTCCGTTAACGTCTGAAATTTTTTATTTTATTTCAACTTCACTGCTTTCTTCCATTTCTTCTGGACCGTCGACAAATATTTATTTATGTCGTCACTCAATGTCTTTCAGGTTGCTACGAGGAGAATGCGTGGCTGGTTCTGTGGCTGTCTTGGTCAGGAGTCTAATTCGGAAACCATTGGGATGGGACACAGCAGCGAGGGAACTCAGAGTAACAGGCCGTCGCTATCAAGAACAGCGATCTGTAGACTTACGAGTAACGTGAGCATTAGGAATCCACGAAACGGAAGTTACACTTACACTTATACAGGAAATGGAGCGCAGCACGTTCATACCAATACCGTACTGTGAACAAGTAATTAAAATCGCGAGGAAGAGGATGAAGCGGTTGGATCTCCGAACGAGGCTGAAAGATCTTCATTTTCTTTTTCTCCCACTTGTTTCATAAAACTCACCGATCACTGTCGAAATTCGGGCAATTGACACTGGTCGAGTGAGTTTTGAAAAAGAGAAAGAATTTTTAATGGCGTTACACAAAGTAACGGAACTCTAAACGTTTCGAAAGTGATTACAGTCTTTTAAATAATTACGTCGTTAGTTACACTAAGGGATTTTCCAAGATTTTCATTGACACCTAATCGCCCCTTGCGATTAGACTTACCTGTATTATAGTTCTAATGCATAATATGTGATACTCATTACGAAATTATAATTAATTTAGACAAACCCAACACTCTATATGCATACAAGTATATGCGTATAAATACATATGTAGTGTCTGTAAAGGACTACTTGAATGTCAGTGGTGCGTATTTGACAGCTGTCAAAATTGACTGGTGCACTTGAAAGGGATAGTCCTGTATATAAATAAATGTATATAATAATATATAAAACAATACGAATATCCTGAAGGTGTTTCGAGCTTCTGCGTTGATGTGAATTTTTTCTATGGACGTATATTACACGTAGGTATAATTATAAAGCGTGCATGTTAATTGCACGGCAAAGAAAAAAAAGAATACGAATGGTGTCACAAAATATAAAAATCAATCGACTCTTGTATGTATAATATAATAAAATTTTCAAGAAAACTCCCTCTGTAAGAGCCGACTTGCAGCTCGCAGTTAAGATGCCTTAAAATTCTCCCAAATCAAAGCGCGAGACGTGCAGAAACGAATTTGATAATTTTAATTTCACCGATCGATGCTAAATTCTGTATGGATTTATTTATTAATAAATATCATGCGAATCTTGCTTCATCGACAAATTACTAAAAGATCGAATGGATGTCCGACCAAAAAAAAATGTCCATTTCATCAACAATAAATTTGGAATCGCGTGTCTTGGCTCGGTCACGCTATGAAGAGACTCGTGCCCTTTCAACATTAATTTATGACTTTTGTCTAATCAGATTGCTGGTCCTGTCGTAATTTCAATACAATCTTCTTCTTCGTTTTTAAAATTAAACCGCCGGACAGCCTGATAAAATGGACGCGATCATCAATGATTTGTCGAGGATCCACGTAACATTTCAATTTTTTTTGTTTTTCATTTTTATTCTTACTTAAATCGCAAAGGCTTACCTATGTCACGAGACCTTGCTGATAGTATTACTAAACGTAACTTTATCGATAAGAATCGTTAATTAACTAATTAGACTTACCTTCCATCCACAGCGTCGATAATCTCAGCGCGAATCCCTAAATCCCGGAAGCAGTGCTGCATTCTGATGCGTCTATCCGGTCTGCGTAGCAGGTTGATCATGTAAACGTTGTCCATGTTCAGTGTATCTGGTTCAGGATAGGTTACGTATTGTGCCATCAAAGGACTCAATGGTAATGGTTCCTGCTGGGCTATAAACGAAATTGAAATTCCGAATGATACTCTGAAGATATGTTATCAGAAAGGATTTGGTTCTATTGTCAATTAAATATTTCAACACTTACATAACACTTCTAGTTTTAAGTTTGTTAACTGCTGATGATCATGGGCAAATGTGTCTTGACTTTCAAGCGGAACCATGATAAATCCGTAGACTTCGTCGTTGCATATGTGTAACGGTATATCTGCGATTACAGTGTGTTACGTATGGAGACAAAGTTTTTATTTTTATTTTACAATAATAGCGTAAAATGTACCAGATCTGTTAGCTCCTACGGCGAAAGTTATAATGTCATCCTTGGGTCCATCGTATAATTTCAGTCTATCAGATTTATACGTTAGAGTATCACTGTCTGATTTTCTCAAGTCAATCAATACTGCACTGTGAATCATTGGCACTTCGAAGCATCCAATTTCCTCTCGATTAAGTATAGGTTTATATCTATCAGTTCTGACGTAATAATAATCTTCTGTCATCCCGGCCCAAAAATTACTGTACATTCCATCCGACTTTAGTAATGGCGCTACTACAGTGTGATTCTTTGTAATTAAATTCGCCAAAGTCTTTGGATTGGTAAGAAACGCATCTGCGTCTAACATCTGTAAGTTAAGATTCGAATAATAAACAGATTCCATGTATCAAGTCAATTATGAAGAACGTACAAAGAGAAAATCTGCCCAAATCTTTCGGGCATGATTTACGGCCTGTTCGCGGAGCTTGATAACGTGAGAAAATCTAAAAGGCGTCCAATCAGCCAGTCCTTTTTCGTCTGACAATCCGTGCGATTCTTCGTCAAGAATCAAATCTACGTCATGATATCTTTCGCGTTGTCTCTCTAACCAGGTTTTCAATATCTCAATAGAGTTGTCAATATTATTATCACTGCGTATCCTGAAAAGATATAATACAATTTTTCTCAGTCAATGATACGTGATGCGTACACAACAGAGCGATCCCTTCGTGAAAATCAATTTGGGAATTGTGATGCTTATACGATTTTTCTAATAGTTGGCAAACCTGTCCAAATTATTTGCTCTCGATACGTTTATAGCTCGTGAAGTATATAATAAAATCTATTGATGACTTTGTCTTTGATTTTGTAGCCGTAAAAACTAAACCATTTCCACTGCAGCTTCGTTTATTTAAACCAGGTGGCTGCAAGGTGCGCGCCGGTGCGCGCGCAACACCTATAAACAAGTTTCGTCGCGTCTGGCGCGCAGGTTTCACGGTTTGGGATCGCGGCGAAATTTATGTGGCCAAATAAACTTAGCGAAGCCGTGAATCACTTTAGGAATTATGGTGAGTACTTTTAAGAGCCCTAAGAGCGAGTCGATTAGTGCTGTAGAATTAATATGGAAGTTCAATAACTATTCCAAGATTTAAAAGCAACAAGTGGATTTGCGCCGTTCCGCCATTGTTACAAATAGTAGATGAACATCAACTTAATCGTAGAAAGTTAATTTTTCTAAATTTCGATATAAGAATGCTTAATATATCAGGGAATATATAGAATGAATTGTTTGATCATCATTTTAAGTTATTTGGACGTGTATGACTTTTATCTAGATGCTTATTAACTAGTAAATATTGATATAATTTAGATTTTGACAGAAACGGCTTCTCTCTGGTTTCAATTTTTAAATTTAAGAAACACTCAAGTCCTTTCCAAGGCGTACGAGATATATTGTCGAAGAATGCAATTGTCTTGAGACACTAATAATAATTATCAATAATGACCAGTGACACAAATTCCTGTATGAACAATGAAAGTTTAAGTACATCCTCTCTGATGACAGCATCTTTGATACGTGCAATGAATGAAATTCTAATTCTGAAGGAGCGACATAAAAAGTGAGGTTACATCCACGGGATGCAAAATATTCGAGGATTCTTGAAATAAATCTTACTCACCACAACGATATTCTGTCTGTCGGATAGTCAAGCCTTTCCAAAAGGGTCAAAAAGAATGGCAACGTGTGCGCCTTGTTCCTCACTAAAATCCCTATTAACACCGTCGGTCTTTTTGTATTTCTGTCGCCTAAAACACAAACAGACCACGCGAACACACAAAACACCAGCCAAATGATAGTTTGCATTTTTATTCTTTCAGGAGATCCGCTCCGGTGCATCGCTTGCATTTTTCGAGCGACCGGAATCCGCTGGAAGATATACAAAAAATCTGATGATAGGAACAGATGTATTTATCGCAGAAATGGAAGTCGAGAGGTCACTAGTTATATCTCGTTTTGATAAGCGTGCGTGCATGTGGCATTTACAGTCGATAACGTAGGAGGCTGTAGCTGAAGATGGTTTCACGAGATGAAAGAGAAACGATTGAAAAATAATTGTATTGTTTTCTTCATTTCGTATTTTACAAAATTTTTTAAAATATACTATTACTATGTATCACTGTTCTTGAGGTTTTATTCGTTAGATTCTTCTTTGATTTGATGATTTGCTTTCGTTTTCTGCGTCCTCCTTTTTCGAGTCACCAGCGTCCTTAGAACTTTCTGATTTTGATTTCTTTTTTTGCGCGTAACTTAAACTTGACTTGTCGAAGTCCATTGTCATTATACCTAGGTCTCCACTGTAACGATTCTTTGCCACTTGCAAATACTTTTTTCCTCTAACACTAGTGAGTCGCTTGTCTTGAATTATCAAGATATTGTCAGCTTCCTGACTGGCCTTTGCTCCACCAAAAATTGAGGATGTTGTCAATTCCTCGGAATCGCGTTCTTTCCTTGGATGAATAACTAGAGTAACGTGACAGTTGTATTTGGTGGCAAATGTCCGAAAAGCTGCTACTATTGCATCTTGCTTCCAAAATCTATGAACATACATTTTTTATCAAGATTGTGTAAACAGGTATAATTGATATATATAATGCATGATATTTTAGTATATTTTTTAAGTACCTGTCAATGTGTTTTGGTTCTTCGGACATCCCCATCATAAATTGAACATTGTCAATTATTACATGAGCAATATCGTGAACGTAAGTTGCATGTTCAACAGCCTGAAATGAAAGCACAATTGAAAAAGTTGCAATTCTGAGACGAATAGGTTGATTGGTCAATGGCAAAGTACCTCCATTACGATCTTGACACTTTGCTGTCCGTGAAATGTCATAAAATAAATGGGCAACTTTTGAAAAGCATCTGCATAAGTGTCAAAATTTTGTAAATTTTCATCCAGCGGCAATCCCACCATCTGCTGTAACATTGTTCGCGCTAAACGTGCATTTCGAATTTCAAAGCTTCCCCACAGAGTGTTCACTCCTTGCATCGCAAGGTCGAGCGAATATTCGCTCATGAAGGTTGTTTTTCCAGAACCTAAAAAGAAATCGTAATCGTATCGAATGTTGTCAAATGATTAAGATTTTCTTTTAATATGTACCTGTTGGACCAGTGAGGACTGTGAATTCTCCTCTTCTGTGCCCCTTCAAAATTCGGTTCAATGATGGATACCTTTTCCATTTGACCCCTTGAACTTTATCTATATTTTGCAAATCGCTCAACACGTCTTGTCTGAGACTTTCAAAAGTAGTGATGCTTTTGTGCCAGATAGGTGTAGCCTTCTGGAGGATACCTTTCAGATCATAATTCATGGAGGCTGCAATTTTTGGACTTGGCTGTTTAATAGTCGGCCGTACAAAGTAGCACCTTTGTTCGTTGAGTTTTTTAGCAAACTGTCTTGCAGTGTCCCAGCTTGGCTCATCATTTCCAAACCACAGTATTAACTTTTTATATGTTTCTAAGCTTGGCAGAATTTCTTGCGGTATAGTTTGCAAACCATACGGTAGGCAAACCACGACATTCGCGGATTTATGAGAAATCAGTGCAAGTAGATCTTGTATAGTGGGGACAACTACTGCTGTACCATCAAGTTTAGTATTCCTTTGTTTGTAGATTATTAGGCCACTGGTATCGGAAGTTGGTTCCGTATTCTCTTCCTTGGATGCTTCCGAAAGGTACTTATATCCTACAATAGTGCTGGAAGACGTTGTAAGTGGAAAATATAAATTGTTTGTTGATATATCGTGCAGACAATCTATCTGACCCATAGATTCTTTTGAGATATCCTGTAAGAAGTGGCTGTATTATTTTTATGTTAGTGTTTTTAAGTTGTATTTTATAAGACACCTCTTACTGGAAGTTTATGAATATTAAGTACGTCTTTGTAATCCTGGTTGGATAATTCTGTAATTGATTTCAAGGTGGTCTTAAGTTTTTTCCATTTCTTAGTAAAGTCTTCTTTTACTTGCAAGACTTCTTTGAATGCCTTTAGTTCCTTGAGAATTTCACTAGATTTCTTTGGTAATAGGAACTTTTCCAATGTGCTCCAAGGACCAGAGTGCCTACAATTTTCACACATAAAAAACCCTGAAAAGCGTATTTAGTTAAAACACTATATTCATTCTTAAGATTATTGTTACTTACCCGTTGTCTTATTTATATACAGTTTAGAATCTTTTTTGTGGTCAGCCTCGCATACGGGACAAGCTGTAATGATGCATGCATGGCCTTCTAAGAAATTGACATTAAACGACTTTAAAGTTCTCTTCACTTGAATTATAGACACTCCAGGTGTAGCTTCGTTAAGTTCTCCATGAAAATATCGAAGTGCAGCTTGATTTATGATGTATTTCCTTCTGTTTAGTAACCGGCAGCGAACAAAGAGTCTCAAAGACATGATACTTCAAGTATAAATTCTCCGTGATCATTTATACAACAAACGTATAAATCATACAATAACTTTTTCTCAGAAAAAGTAGTTATTAAACAAACTGTGAACCATGGAGATTTATAATAGTATTTATTCTTTTGCCATTAGATGGCAATTAGATTATCCATTTTATATTTTCAAAGAAATGATATTTAATATTATATGAATTAATATATTGTATATTATGTTTATAAATACTGTACATGTAGCTTATAAAGTTATTATTATGTTAGCCGGTGGATTCCGTTTATAACCCTCGTTGCGGGTACAAAATGCTTATAATGAATAAAGTCATCAGTATTAATGCCAAAAATTTAGAGATTCGATGGACCAAAATATAATCAACACATGTTTTGCACCGTCACAAAGGAATAAGATACCGTTAAAGAATAAAATATGAATAGTTTAACTACACGTGATGCTTCCTACTGATGAAATAAATCTTTAGCGCTTCTGCCCCCACTACATTTTTCGGTAGTAGAGTTAAGCACAGTTCTGCTCAGGCATACCAAGGGTAAGTTGTTACGAATCTTGAAATAGTCTTGATTAGTTACTTATTTATAATGTGATTCTTGCACAACTTAATTCGCATTGCATTCTCTATATGATTGCATGAGAAAATGCAGAAAAGATCATTACTCGAATGATTAATATGAGTTAACCTATATTTTAAGAGTCAGAACATTTATTTATTGTTATTGATTATATTACTTTTGAGAGCAAGGAAAGGAATAAGATAATAAATAGTGTACCTAATAGTAATTTGTTCAATTATGTGATTTATGATTTTTATTGATACGGTATTGTCTATTATGTAATACTAACTTGTCTAGCATAACCTGAAATTTTCATTTTTATCTATATTGATCTTACGAACAGGTTAATGGGTTCTTCTTTCAAGAAGATCATTGGAACTGTGAGACGATACTCTGTGGTAGTGATCTTCCCCACAACTACTATTGGTTTAATTTACGCCGATTATATGCACACCCGTAACTGGAAGAAATCACAACTTCAGAACGAACAACAGAACGCAGTTGCAGCCTTATAAGATGGCATTTCACGCATATATTTACAAGATGTATATTCCATATATCGTTTTCCCGGGCCTGGGATTTTTAGGCGGCTTGTATTTGGAACGCCTTGAAGATGAGAGATGGACCATGTTCAGAGATAAATCTGCTTTGTATGGTAAGCCAAAGGCTCCTGGAGAACCTCCTTCCTGGTGAACAACTTTCAAGTGTAATGAAGATATATATTAATTAGTTCAGTTGTCTTTTATGTATCAATAATGCGGAATAAAACTCAGCAGTGATACAAAAACTTTGTACTGCGTTTCTATTTCTTGTAATAATAGTCCTTTATTTTTCAGTGAAATTCTTGGGACGCACTTAAGAACCCTAACAGGTACTATTCCACTATGCTGGAAATGTATACCACGATAGGATTTTTGGATCAATACATTACTTAGCATAGTAAATCATACAATCTTATATTGCACTAACGGAATATTGTAAATTTTCTCCCTTTGCCTTCTCGCTTCTTTAAAGATTTATTAGGTTTTTCAATTTTCACACTGCTACCGAAATTTTCCTTATTTTCAAAATCCTCGGTGGCCATACGTTTTGTTGCCATGTTGTAGGCTTGTCTCTTTTTCTGCAACCATTCGCTCGCTTCGGCGTTCCATGAAATTGGTCTGTCTCTTGTACTTCTTTCATTTTTGCATCGCGAAGCTTTATCTCCAGTTTCTAAATTTAAATACGAGTACTTCTTGTCATTCGTGCCTCTATTGTCAGTCTTTTTTGTTTGTTCACTCTTCAAGTTATCTGTATTTACATTCTTGTCTATCAATCCATAATTTTGAAATTTAGTATCTTCATTTTGCGAGACTAAAATATTTTCGCTGACTTTCTTCAATACTTTCTCTTCCTCTATATCGACATAAGGTCGCCTCTCTGCCACGCAAAAATTTGGAAAATTTGAAATCCCTTTTCTACGATCGTTTTTCACGTATCGCTCACTGGCTGACCTCGTGAATTCGTAAGGCCTTTTAAAAATTTCCGGATCAAATTTTTTTGAAGTTATAGCAAAGGATGCATCTCCGATATCTGCTGATAAAGTGGAATCCAAATCGTCATAAGAGATTTTAGGTCGAGGGCGCGACTTAAAGCTGCTGTAAGCGCTGAATCTGCTTATAGGATTTTCATGCGTGCCATTATTGCCATGAAAATTTATATCTATCGAATTTGTGTTATTCGTAGTAAGAGAGCTTTTTGAGTTTGGAGGATTTTTCAAAACTCGAGCTTCGAGACCATTAATTTCCGTTCCTATCGAACTAGTAGAAATTTTCGTCCCTGACTGCTGAATCATTTTACATTTATCAAAACGCTCAAACATTTTAGAATGACAAAGTTTTTGTGCGCTATCATTATTCTCTGTACTGGAAACACGCGAAAGCTTGCAGTTTCCATTTCCTCTTGAATTTTTCGATGATCTCGAATCGGTCGAGGAGCTGGAAACTCGTGATTCAACGTTCCTTTTATCGTCAGATGAATTTTGAGATATTTTACGTTCGAATTGCGCTTTTATGGCGCGTGAACACTTCTCCGCCAATTGGTTCTCGGGTTTTCCGCACCGCGGCGCAATGTCGTATTCCCCTGGGAGCGGGACTCTTGAAACTTGAGTATCGTGATAATTTTTCTCAGATACAACATCTTGTACAATTCTTCTGATAAACTCTTTAGAGTCATCGGACGATCTAGACTCGAGATTTCTCTCGCTTTCAGAATTTGGCAAACTCTCGACGCTCTGCAAGTATCGACTTCGTTTCAAGTATAAATCAGCCTTCTGTACCTTCTCCTTGACGAGCCTTTCCAGGATTCGTAGTTCTTTTTCCTTTTTGAAGAGAAGCCTCTCCCTGTCCTGAAGAGCGACTTCCTTGTCCCTGAGGAAAGCTTCTCTCTGCCGTAATGATTCCAGTCGTTGCAGCCAATTCTCTTTGAAAACTTCTTCGCTGACTTCTTGGGGACTTTGAATGGCGACTGTACAACCATTTTTCATAGCATGATAACAAAATTCACGATAATTCTCCTCGAGAATTTCACCGCGTTCGTCTATCGATTTCAGGCTGCTCGTTCGCTTCGGCGGCTTCGGAATCTGCAGATTATCGAACGACTTTGATATCGATCGATAATTGCGACTCCAAAAATCTGAACGCTTAAAGAGAGTGTCCATCGGCTCTCTTGAATTCTTTGTTTTTTCCACATATGGCACAGCGTAAATCGGTTCATCGATTTCTTCATAAATTTCTTCAAATTCTGCCGCATTAGACTTCAAGCCTGTGTTAGCATCTGTCAAATTTTCGTTATGCAATTCGCTTCGAATATCATTGGAATTCTCGGATATTCCTTCTTGAAGAATTTCTTGGTCAGACGATGCAGCCTGGACGCTCGTTACATTTTTAATAGCCAGGACTTTCGTAATTATTCGCATCTCATTCGATTTCCCTTTCGTACTCGTTTCATCCTCCTCCTCTTGGCATTCTTTTTCTTCGACTTTCGATCTGTTTGCAATTTTCACGTCATCGATCTCGTTGATACTCGATTCCTCTGTACAATTTACATCAGCGTCATCATTGACCGTTTCGATGACTATACTGGGTATTATGAATGCCTCCACTTTATATTTCTTTAGTTTCCCACCGTGACAATTATTCTCTTCCACAAGACTCTCCATCCTTTGCGATTTACCTTAAACTGCAATAAAATAAATATATTTAAAGATCCCCGCAATTTGAAGATACCTTTTTATTCCAATATATTAAAAACCAATTCAACGTACCTCCGCGCTCCTGAAGATTTTTCTGTATATTTTCAAAACTTCGCACCTATCCCTCCTTATCACGTGAAACTAAGTATTTCAGCACTTATCGTAAGTCCCAATATTCACTCTCTGCAAAGTATTCATTGGAAAGGGCCTGAGGCCCCGATAGAATGAATTTCACTTATCTCCAACCATTTCCCAAGCTCTGAGAGCATCTTCTGAGGTCCCACGATCCAAATTAACATCTCCTTATCTGACTGACTGTTCTTAAGTCTCTTTGTTATCACCACGTTACTATAAAATAAAGCGTATGCACAGGCCCCTCGATGTAAACAGTCTGAGCCAGCCTTAGCTCTTCTTGGGCCCACAACATTCCTACCAATAGCAAACCGCATACGGATACGATTTCTTACTGGTCCGGGACCCTTTTGGGTCCTGTAACGGTCGGTGCATAAGGCCCTATGGATCCTTGCACGCTGTTTCAATTTCTCTAGAGGATTCTGTACTATACGTCCATTCCGTTTAAAGGAGGCATCCGATAGGTCAGATTTCAGACAATGGAATCTCCCAGGGTGGCCACTAGGAGCATAGGATCAGGTGCAGGTATATAACCTGCTTAATAACTAGACCTGTTTCTTTCTTTTGAAACGTACTATAGCGAACAGATTCACCCAATAACGATTATATTGTATATACACTTTGAAGAGTATTCATTGTCAGAAAAATCTGGATAACAACAATGAAGGACGCTCTTGTCATTGGGTTAAAAATGCATTCCCTTATCAGATTCGAGATTAAAAAAAAGTACTTGATCGATCGATTAACGTGCAATCTCGCGAGGCGGATATTACATTGGAAATAAAATTCAATATTTTATGTTTCGCCGAAAAAAAATAAATAAAAAGAAAACAGGCACGTTTCACCGTAAACCGTTATCGGCCATGGCATAGCTTAGCGGACTTCAAAAGTTGCGAGTGTAAAATCGTTAAAAACAATACCGAACCTCCAATAAACCGTGTATTGCTTATCGCCTTCTCTTTTTAACCCGATTTCATTGCTGGTGCAACGCACTCGATAATGCCCGCAGGTTATTAAACGCTTACCATATCGTATAGACACGTTGAACTTTTTTAATACTATACAGCTGAGTAACAGAAATAAACTGTGACAGCTTGAGCGACGATTGTCGAAATCATTGAACTTGTATAATAATACTATAATGGGTTAACTTGTGTAATAAAAATATTGAATAAGATCCGTTAAGGTTATATAAGCAGGTACCATGAAATATGCATAGGTTTTACGGGCAATGACCTTGACGAATTGACAAAGAAAATGTAATAAAACGTAACAATGCTCAATATAGACGTACAGCTTGTGTAACGGAAATAAATGTTGAATAAAAATCTGACAAATCGTAAGCAGCTATCGCGCACAGTCTATAGGTTTTGTAAGCAATGTTCTTGATTGATGAAGAAATGAAATAAGTGAGAGTTATTTGCAGAATCTCATTTCTGTTGTGATCTGCACACCCCCCCCCACCCCTCCCCTCCCCCTCTATACTTCGTTCGTCATTATTGTCGGAACTTGCTTTGCTTACGTAGATATGTAACTTCCTAGTGTTATGCCCCTCTATTATAATATAGCCATTAAGGAACCATTACCCTGGAAATTCCCTACCTTCTCCTATCATAAAACTATCCTTAATACCAAAAACATACAAATCCTTGTTCCCTGCATTTTTAAAATAGGAATTTCCCAATTACACCAAAAAACCCTCCCATCCTGTCCAAAATTCCTCGTTCCCGCTAGACTAAGTTTACCTTATTAGAAAACGTAGCCATCTAAGGACAGTTTCAGTCGAGCATTTGTAAGAGAAGGTCCTCTAAAGAGTAGAATAAAAGATTGTCTGTTCTACACTGGTTCTTTAATTAACAAAATCCGTATGTGAAGTCATAACGGCGGAATCTTGTATGTCGTATTGAATCTATGACGATATAGTTCGCCACGGCATAACACTAGTAAGGACGCCAGGAGCATAGAGAGTTCGTAATTTCCTGATAATAATGTTAATCGCTTGTACTTCGCGCATACAAATTGTCAATCCCCTACCAATCTCCAATCCTCGTGTCCTGGTAGTTGTCACTGTGTTGTCATATATGTCATGTAGTATAAAATAGTACGTTTCCCTCATAACGAAGGCATTCGGCAGTGATCCGGTAAGTATCTTTACTTCCTCCATCTTGTAAAAGGCAGCTTGTCCTACTAGTATGCAAGTAGTAAGCCGTAGAATTTAGAAATTCCATTTCCGCTTCTGGATCGAAGTTTTCAGTAGAAAAGGAACTGCTGCCGATCGTCCAGCTGCAATTGCGATGGCGATCGAAGGACTAAATTTCTTTTTTGATTTATAGTCGCGGGAAATGAAACTTTGGTATATTTGCTTTGTCGTGCCGTTGGTGGTTGGTTTGGAAAAGAATCGATACGATGGATACTACCTTTATAGAATCGTACCGAACGATATCAGCGATTTGAAAATTTTGGAAAATATACGCGACGACGAAGATTACAGTTTTTGGAGTGGACTGAGTCTACACGTGCCAACTGATGTTTTGGTATCGCCTGGTAAGATTGAGGAATTTGAAAGTATCGTGAACATCAGTAGAATAGACGTTGAGGTAATGATGGATGACGTTCAGAAGTATATTGATTCTGAGAATCCTAATGTCAATTTTCGTGGTAACTTCGACTGGAAAGCGTATTATAGGCTGGACGTGGTAAGAGATCTGTTGATTTTTTTTTTTTTTGAGAAGGGATAAGCGGCCGTGGTAATGTTTTAATCTATTTAACGATTTTCTTTTTGATTCAGATTAATAACTGGATGGATTCCTTGGTTGCCGAACATCCTAAAATTCTCACGGGATTGATCGGTGGTCGCAGCTACGAGGGCAGAGAGATTCGGGGCGTAAAACTATCCTTTAGGGATGGTAATCCTGGAATATTCCTCGAGGGTGGTATTCATGCACGTGAATGGATTTCACCGGCCGTCGTAACTTACATTTTGAATGAATTGATAACGAGCGACGATCCTATCGTAAGATACACGGCTGAATCGTTCGACTGGTACGTCTTTCCCAACTTCAATCCCGACGGCTACGAGTACACACACAGCCAGGTAAAAGCGTGACGTAATAAAGAATAAAAAGTAATGACTATTTCAAGAGAAAAAATACGTATAAAAGTTTTAACGCTCTTTCATTTGGCTTTTAGAATCGTTTATGGAGAAAAACAAGAAAACCATACACCAACCGATGCATTGGAGCGGATCCAAACAGAAACTGGAATTTTCATTGGGCAGGTAAAAGGAACGGTATTTTTTTTAGAAAAAATCCATACACGTTTCTTCATTTTGCTTTATATCTTTTTCAGAGGGTGGTACAAGCAAAAATCCTTGCAGTGAAATATTTCCGGGAGACAAGCCATTCTCGGAAATTGAAACTAAAAGCATGTCCGAGTATATTACTGGTATAAAGGATAAAATATTCGCATACGTTGCGTTTCACAGCTATAGTCAGTTACTGTTAATACCGTATGGACACAGTAATGCAAAAATAGAGAATTTCGACGATCTCCTGCAAATCGGAAACTTTTCCGCCGATGTCTTACAAAGGAGATACGGCACGCGGTACAAGGTTGGCAACATTGTCGACGTGATATGTGAGTAAAGAGAATAATTTGATAAAGTTCTCGAAATTTGAATTTCCGTTCGCACTGATAAGTGCGAGATTATTTTTTATCGCCTTGTAGATACGTCATCATCATAAGTTTAATCCACTTCCTTTGCAGACGTCGCTTCCGGTGGTTCAATGGATTGGGTCAGGGGTACCTTTCACACCCCTATTACTTTTACCTATGAATTGCGAGATAAGGGTCGATATGGATTTCTCTTACCTGCCAATCAAATAATACCAACTGCCGAGGAAACTCTTGATTCCCTGGTAGCCATGTTTCAGGAAGCTGAGAGACTTGGATATGGAAGTTACGGACGATCTATTGATAGTGATAATTAATTAAGATAATTGAACGTTATTAAGGGGGAACCGTAGTCGATTTTTCATGCGTGCGTGAATCACACGGACAAGGCGAATCTCCCTACCGTAAAATCTTCTAATAGAAAATACTGTCACTTAACTGGTCGGGCTCATTCGAAGCCTTCCGATAAAATCTTGGTCCCTGCGTCGCTCGATTTTCCGATTAATTTTTCGAAAATATGTAAAACGTTGTCAAAAATTCCCATCGAGAGACAGGTGAAAGCAAGGTGGCCACGGTCAAAACTTTGCCATTCCTTTCCAAGCACTTTACACACTGTTTCCATGGAATTGATAAAGAAAATCCAAAAAAGGGCGACGCAGGGACCGAGAAATATGTACTAGAAATATTTGTGTATCGCCGAAAATGACGAACGCACAGTCGTTTTGAAGATTTTACGGTACTACGAAGTCGAGCTGTCAAAGAACAAATTTTCCTCACTTAAAGCTTAGACTTTTTGCCATGGCGAGCGCGAGTAGTAACTCGTGACGTCACGATCAGTCCCAACGTGCGCGGACCATTGCCAGTGGTGCTCATTTTTCGCAAGCTATCTTCAGTTAGATGGTATTTATACATATTATTTGCAAGTTTTCAGATGATTGCGCATGCCATTAGGTTCTTTCAACTGTATTTTCGAGTCCTTCGCGTTCGGGGCAGATTTTAAGTCCTATAACGAAAAGTGTAATAAGAATATTTTGTCTTCTATGTAATAAATTACTGAGCACCACTAAGGTGCGACATCATACTAGGGTGCAAAAGTATAGTCTCGTGTTTCCACGGCTGGCCACAACGTAGAGCAACACCGTCACGTAAAAGTTCGGCGAGCACTACGGTTCCCCATTAATTGCATATGTAAATGCACTGTTATGGGATAGCAATGATTATTATGTGAACACGCGGTAAATACTTGTTTTGCTATGATTTTCTTATAAGTAGATAATTTAGATACGATGTTAATAAAAAAAAATATAAATATCTACTTATTGTTATAAACTTATCATTGACGTGATTAGATTAGTTGTGACAATTTTATCAATTATTATCACCGCTACGTGTACGATTAAGTTAGTACAGTGGTATGTCGTGATTGCTTATATACCATTTGAAGTCGATGGAAAATTTTTGATCGATCAATCAATTATTTCCCTGCGCAACGTATTCTATTGTCGGTAAGTAATTGTATTGTACGATGAATTAAATATCGAAGATTGGCATCATTTTTGACCTTTTTAACTCAGTGATTAGATACTTATCTATTCTCTCAGAATCAAACAAGCAGTGACACCGATACAATGATTTTCATCTGATTTCACTATTTCAATTAACTTATCTGTCTATCAAGGGAGATAATGACTTTGAGTTTTAGTGTCGTGTGTAAAATTGCAACGATAAATAGTATCAAAGTCAGTTGCGATGTTTGCATTATTTTCTGTCCGTTGTTAGAGAACGGGTGAGTAAATTTACAATTGATTAGCTAACAAGAGATATTAAAAAAAACAATCTGACTTTCATTACAGAGAATTACACGATGAAGTATCTGGTTATTCTGGCTTTGGTCACTTTGACCATAGCCGAGAAATTCTCGTACAAGGATTACAAGGTCTACAGAATTCTGCCAACAACAGCAGAACAATTGGATATTTTGCAAAAATTCGAAACGGACATTACGGATTCCGTAAGTTTAATACCGATACATACACGCATATATATAAATTTACCTTTCATCTTCCAAAGATAAAAATTCTACCAAAAATCTTCTACCCTGTTTCAGTATTCATTTTGGAATGGACCAGGCCGTGTAAATGTTCCAGCCGATCTGATGGTGTCTCCAGATAAAGCCACGGAATTCGCTGAAACAATGGCTGCCGTCGGAATGGAATATTCAGTTTACATTGAAGACGTTCAAGCCCTAATTGATACGGAAAATCCAGCCGACACCTCCAGAAGTTCCGGTTTCACTTTCACCAGGTATCACACCCTGAATGAAATTTATGACTGGTTAGACTCCTTGGCGGCGACTTATCCGGACAACGTGGAGGTGATCGTCGGTGGATCGACGTTCGAGGGTCGGGAAATTAAGGGTGTAAAACTTTCCTTCGCCAAGGGCAACCCTGGAGTTTTCATCGAGGGTGGAATCCACGCCAGGGAGTGGATTTCACCAGCTACAGTTATATATATTATCAATGAGTTATTGACAAGTGAGAACAGTGACGTCAGGTCATTGGCTGAAAGTCACGATTGGTACATCTTCCCTGTCTTCAATCCAGACGGATACGTGTACACTCATACTACGGTAATGAACAAGGAGTGCTTTAGTAATTAATAATAATTGAACAACAATAAATTATACGTAATTGTAATTTTAGACAAGATTATGGCGCAAGACTCGTTCCCCTGGAAATCGTTTTTGTCGCGGTGCCGATGCCAACAGGAATTGGGGTTTCCAATGGATGAGTATGTTTTTATTTTATTTTCACTTCCTGTTTCTTGAATTTTCTTTTTCAAACTAACAGAGACTCTTTGTTTCAGCTGGAGGAGCCAGTAGTAATCCTTGTATGGATACTTTCGCTGGACGTTCTGCATTCTCTGAGATCGAGACTAGAACCATGTCGGAGTACATCACTTCCATTTCTGATAAATTCTATGCATACATTTCGTTCCATAGTTTCTCGCAATTGCTTCTAATACCCTATGGTCACACCACTGATCATTTGGATAATCATGACGATTTGGTAAGTTTTCTTATTGGAAATTCTACATTCAATGCTTACTTGAATTTCTTTTCTTTCAGTATGCCATCGGCATTAAAGCTGCTGATAGTCTTTCTAAAAGATATGGAACGACCTATACTACTGGAAACGTTGCTGAAACTATCTGTATGTCTTATTTATTGTATTATTGCGTGTTATCTAGTTGCATTTTAATCAACTCGTTATTCATATGATTTTTTTGTCTCGTAGATGTAGCTAGTGGCGGCTCTATGGACTGGGTGAAAGCTACTTTTGGAACACCCATTACTTATACTTATGAACTTCGCGATGTTGGAAGATTCGGATTCTTGTTACCGGCTGAACAAATTATTCCTACGGGAGAGGAAACCATGGATTCCTTGCTGACAATGTTCAAGGAGGCTAAAGCCCGCGGTTATCCTACAATGAGTCCACGAGTGAAGTAGCTTTTGGAGGGGCCATCTTGATATGACTTTTAAGGTAAAAGAGACCATTAGACAGGATCTTTTACTCGTGGAACAACTGTAGGAACGATTAAAGTGTCTCTGTACAAAGAAGAACATGGCAAATAAATTATAACTGCACTCTCATCATTAGCATTAGTCCGTAGTCAATCTACTGACACGTGTCCTCGCTCGAGGATAAGGTCTCAAGCAAAGAAAAAGGAATGAGGTTACTGAATATGTGATGACCTAATGCACATAAGACAAAGCGAAGTTCCTTCAAGTAAATGCGGATGTTCCTTCACGATGACCTCTAGAATATTTTATCGTCAAGTCATCGGATGATGTGGTTGACGAGCTGGAGCGGCTTCCTTTGACGTCTTAATTATACCCTGTTAACCACAAGGTGCAACCCTCGGCGTAACAACCCTACAGCCCCGCAACCCTCGCTAAATCCCTTTTGCCGTAAAATATTCTCAAGGCACGTTTAACCGTTTACGCGCACCTGAAGATTATTGGCAAATTTTCGCTTTCAAATTGGCGCTTCACACCTGTAAAAGGCTTTTCGTATTTTCCGAAAGATCGTACATCATCTTTTATCTCTAGATACCTTTATTGGAAATAAAAATGATACTGTATCTTGCAATAGGAAGTATTGAAGAATTCAACTATTTAGCTTTTATCATTTATTCTTTAACGAACAAGAGGAGGATTTTTTACTGTCTATTGGGAATATTTTTTTTTGAAGGTAGAATATCATGGCGCTTCATTATTTATGAAACGATGGAATTTAATGACTCTTGAGATTTTCTAATGTTCCAAATTACGTCACTGTCTCGATGCTCCATTCTTTTTGCGTTGTTTATGCAGCGTCCAGCCGCCATTCGTTCACTTGTTTTATCAAATCAGTGTATCGCTAAGCGATCCTTCGTCGATAATAATCCAAGCACGTTTTTCCCATCGTGAAAACCGCCGTTAACATTTCCCTGGAGATTGGATCTACCCTTACCATTATAGAGACTCGCCCAGAGATTCATTTGATCGCAGCCGCCTTTAACGCGGCCGATTTTCATTTTCCTTGTTATCTCCGTAAGTTCCATTTTTTTGTTATTTTTATCTCTCACTTTCCCTCTTTGTTCGTATCCCAAGGATATTCCAGCACGTATCGGCGATTAACTAACTTGGGAAATAATTATGGAATTTTTGGAATTTTCTGCAATTTCATCTTGACCCTTTTATTACGTGCTGCTATTAATGGCTGCGCGTGACAATATGGAATATTGGAGGTACTTAAACTTCTTCTTTTTCTTAAGAAACTTAACCTTTCGGATTAATTGTAGCAAGTAATAATGTCGGCTTCCAATGCTATGGAGAATGACAAAAAACGGATGAGAAATCAATTTAGTAAGGAGGAACGCTCTCAGCTTCTTACGATAATGAACGAGTACAGTTTACTGTTGGATGACAAGAACTTGTCGATTTTGAGCAGAAAGGAGATTTGGGAAGCCATCGAGACGAAATTCAACGAGGGCGGACATTTTGCCAGGACTTCGGCACAATTGAAAAAATATTGGCAGAATTATAAGTATCACAATAAGAGAACCAGAGTTATACAGAGGGTAGAATTTATTTTTACCTACGTTTGTTTTTTTTTCTTTTGTTGATTTGGTTTCATTGTACGTTATTTCATTTTTATAGGATAATCCAAAAAGCCTGAGTCCCATAATAAAAAGGGTTATTCAAATTATGGCCGAGGTTGATCCTGAGGAATGGGGTCAATACGGAATAGTTGCTGGTTTAGCACCATCCAAGAGTTCAAATGCACCAGTGGAAAATCCGACTGTTCAGTTAAAATCCAAAAATACGAAAACCAATAACCAAGATATCCCTTCCAACGTAGTATTATCGACTAGCGAAATTTTCGAAAATAGTGTCACGGTCTCTTTAATATGTCCTGAGAATTCTGGAAATTCCAAAAATAATGTGGAAAATGCCAGCGACACCGTGACTCCTGGTCAACCGACAATTTCTACTCCTGAAAGTGGCAAGAATTTCGAAAATTCAGTAAAACTTGTCAAAACACCGAAATCATCCTCAACCAGCCCTAACAGAGAAAAAATGACGAAAATCGAAAACTTGGAAATAAAGTACAACTCATCGTACGAATTTGCTACGAACGAATGCGCAAATGACTTTTCGAAGGATTTGGAGAAAACGAAAAAAGAGGAGGAGCTTAGCGAGTTCCTTGAAAAGTTCTCATCACTGGAAGACTCGACTCGTAGACGAGTTCTCCAGGAGGTCAGTGAGATAGTGGAGTCCATGGAAGTTCCAGAAGCGGATTCAGAAACCGGAAGTAAGGGTCGGGATTGGGAGAAAATAAAAAGCGTCAATCCCGTTAAGGAATTTGCTATGGATTCCTCGAGGAAAGATATAACGACACTGCAGCTGATTCTGAAAGACCTGAAATCCATAGAAAGCCCAAAAAAGGAAGCGCGTACCGAAGAAATTGACAGATGCGTTTTCCAGTCTCACAATGAGAATTCCAGTAAAGTATTGACTAATCCTTCTACCGATACTGAAGTAAAGGAAAATGGAGGATGCAAAGAAATTAAAGCAGAACCTGTCGAACGGCACCGGAAATTTAATACGGAAATCGATAGCACAAGCCAATCACTATCAAGCGAAGCTATTGGCCAGGATAACGAAGAGAAGGATAATGCGGAAGCAGAAAGGCAAAATCCAGTATTGCAAAATTCGATGCAACTTCTGGCAGATGCGAGAGTGCACGGTACCAAGTACGAGCTGGACCATCGTTTGGAACTTCAGAAACTCGAGGTAATTTGCGAGTCGATTAATCTCAAAAGTTAACGGGTCCTTAAAAGATATCAGGAGATAATCGTCGGCTGATAAGAAGATTACAGAGATGCAGAAAAAAATATTAAAAAAAAAACTTATCAAAGGTTTCATGAATAATTCTGTTGCAGACCGAAGAGAGTCGTTTGAAGTTAAAGGTATCGGAATTGGCCATTCGCGAAATCCGTTTGCGAATTCAATCCCTCGAGGAGGAGAGGAAACGAGAGAGAGAATTGCACGCGT
Organism: Pachycephus smyrnensis; assembly: GCA_030142225.1. NCBI lineage: Eukaryota > Metazoa > Arthropoda > Insecta > Hymenoptera > Cephidae > Pachycephus > Pachycephus smyrnensis. The sequence continues at coordinate 719,996 of JARQST010000090.1, read as the reverse complement.
TGCGATTGGCTGAAATATCGAAAAGAACTTACCTGGACTGCTGTCAATTTACTGGAACCCGTTGAATTTCTGGCTGTTTTTTGAAAATCTCTTCCTGCCCTGGAAGGTGGTATAGATTTTTTTTTTGGTTGGGATGCATCGTGTTGTTTTATTAATCTCCATGTAGCAGAGAATGATTTGATATAGAAAAAAGTTATGGGACCATACAAAATAACAATGTGTTTAATTCTGTGAAAACGAGCAACATTTAAAGTATATCTTGTACAAGGCGCAACACTCAACAGATCGGCGTAACAAACTAGAACAATTGTATCCTAGCAAGACACGGGCAATGTACGAGAAATTCATTGTTATTTATTTAAACTCTCATTAGTCATTTATCATCTCTCATCGTCACTGATCGTCCCCCCTTCTATCCTTGCTCTTCCACTTTCTCCTCCCATTTTGCCAAACTTTTATCATTTATTAACTATTTTAGTTCGACCGTCGTTTTATTGCGTTGCCTTGGTAACGCGTAAGTCGCGCTTATTTTCCATCTCCACGTCGACGTTATTGATTGTTAATAATTATCACAGAAAGTTCGTAAAACAATGACCGCAACGATTATTATAGGTTAGAGTTAGACGGAAAATTTGCCGAGACATAGTTTGCGAGTATAGTTATTAATAGTAATAGTAATAGTAGTAATAATAGTAATAGTAACAGTAATAGTAATAGTAATAGTAATAGTAATAGTAGTATTGTGAAACGGTAATAATTATAGTGTTAATGATATCAGTAGGTAGTAATTGCGGTAATAAGTAGTACCATAGTATTTTAACGCCAGCAATGATGATACTAATTATCGGAAAGGAATTTGGAAAATCGATACGTACATTTTTTTTTACTTTAAATCAAAAGAGACTTAACGAGGACGCTTAATGATCTTGATGCGCGCGCACGTCGTGCAGTGTAAATCTGCCATTCATGCCATCGAATTTGGGTTTGATTTTGCGTCGGCTAATTAGTTGCTAATTACAACGCTAACGAGGTACTACAGAGAAACGTGCGTGATAGAATCGTTAAATGTATATATGCTAATGCCGTAGGGGAAAATTACGAGTGAAACGGCTGGGAAGTTAGCAATGTCCAAAATAAATATGGCCGCCCGAGACGTACGCTTGTAGCAATAAATGTTTGAATAATTGAAAAATGCATCCGAATTGACATTTTTATCTTCCTAAAATTGTCACTAAAGATTAAACGGTCTTCATTTGAAAGCTGCGATGAAATCGTTTGTATTTATAATAATATATGTTGAGTTATATGTATTTGATGATTCAGGCAGCCATATTTATTAGTACCAATTTCTACCACTAGGATTCGCGCCGTTGAATTTTTTTTTCCACCAACACGCGCAACTGTGCATCTGATTACGCGGTGCATCTGGTGATAACGATAGAATTGAAAAATGAATAGTCCGATGGAATATTCTTAAAATTAGATTACTGGAGAAATATAGTCGGCCACATTTTTTAATCCATTTTTTTTTAATGAGCCTCTTTTATCTTTCGCTCTATTAGTTTCAGTACCTACACGTTTTATTTAATTTTCCTTCTTTAGTCTTTAAGTATTAAACGCCCGTGGTGGCTCATTTTTGAATATATTTTAAGAGAAAGTGACACTCAAAGCGTTCTAATGTATTTTATCTAAGCGGAACCTCTCGGATTTGGTTTTTTGAAAATAGTAAAAATTATTTACGATAGTCGCGAGCATGCCCGTACAGCACAAATCATTCAGATGCGTTTCAGAAACATTGCTAAAACATATCAATCTGCTTGTTACGTTTTAGCAATGTTTTCTGCTGTATGAGTGATTTCTCGCCTTCGCTTTGTTATTCTCGTGTTTTTTTTTTTCCTTACGACTACGAGCGAATTAAATCGTACAACATATTGTATTGCGGTCGAGGTGCGATTTATCGAGAGAGCTACGTAACATATATCTCTTTAAGTTGTAGAAACGATTTCTAAGTTTCCAATTGTACTCCATTTCTCGCACTTCGACAGTTTCAGGCATTACAATCGTCTCGGGATCTTTAATTAGCGACAGTCACATCTCAAGGAAATATTAATCTCGCCGATTCGTGAGATACCCGATAAGTAGACATTTTATCGATTTACACTAAATAAACGTTAAGTAAGATTCAGCTGCGGATTGAAAGGAGGAGAGGAACGTCAAAAAAAAGAAAACAATTTTTTGAACCCAGAAAAAGATTAGAATCGATCAAAAAATCGTTGAAGCAAGAATTTTCAGTGACGATACTTCGAAAAATCGAGCGAGCCCAAACGCCTATCGATGTAAATCACCCTTCGATACTTACATTATTATTTATTTATATATCATATCTATATTTATATAATATATATTACACGCTCTGTCGCGTAAAATCTTTAAAAATCCTCGTAAACCATAAATCATTGAAAATTATTGCTACGCCATATTCGTCCACGATTTGAGTACGAGTGCGCGTTTGAATATCGCAATATCTCCCGCCACTTTCCGGCTATACCTTAAGTGAAGAGAGACTCGAATAAAAATGAAGAAGAATTCATCCGGTAGATGGATTGAGATTCTATCAACTGGATTGAAACGATATATATATAGTATAGTGTCTTACGTGTACGTATTCGCACATAAATCCAACTGGTGTCGTTAAACGAGATGAAAACAGTTTGAATTCCGTGAGTCAACGGAATAATCAAGACTGACTGCGAAGATCCTACGAGATGAATGGGAAAACTATTTTCCCGTTTGGCTTGGCCGTTAACGAACGACAGAGTGAAATTAACGTTTATTTCGCGAAAGCTTTAACGCGCGGTCAATTTACCAGGAAATTCAGGCAGACCCGTTCTAATAGCTCTCAGTAGGTGCTCGAATAAATTTCAAGGCAGCTCCGCACGAATTTACGCGCAGTGACGTAATACAAATTCGTAGGGTAAGGGGAGGGAGGCATTATTGCAGCATGCCGCCCACGTACATCCTGCGCCATTTTTTCTCCTCTTTTTTCTCTCTCTATCCCTCGTCTCGTCTATCGGCCATTCCCCCAGACCCACCAACCCCTCCACGTGGGGTAGGTGACATTTTTCCAAGGGTGGTACGCTCGTTCCCCCGGAATCGCATGATGGATTACGTATATTACGTATTACGTAAAGGCCGGCCATGTTCGAGCAGAGTTGCACACATAGAGTCACTCGTACATAATATATGTATACATATTGATATGCACGTATGCGTTTCAGCCCTTGAGGATTTCCCTATTGAAATTTTCTCTTTCTCTCGGATCACTTCTTCACTTCGATTCGTCTTTTCGCGCGTTTTTTACTTCTCTAAGTACATATATCTATGTATTCATATATGGGTCGCACGTGTGACTCTTTGCACGGCATGCGATTCTTCTCGGTGGATTAAACGATGTAAAAGGTCAAGAGTTTCGGTAGGCTCTTTGCCTGTACTACCGGTTGCCTGTGCCAGGCGCGAGACTCAACCGAGGCTGTGTTCCGAAATGTACTGCCAGTACTGGCCAGCATGGTTGTGTCTCACTTAGTTGCATGCAGGTAAATAGAGACAGGACGATACACGCAGTACTGGCGGTACATTTCGGAACACAGCTCGAGTCTTGATACACTTGATACGTCAGAGGAGAGATTTGAATTCGTAACGGTTACGAAGACCAATCGCGCTTAGTGGCATCTAGCGGGAGAAAATTCACTTAAAATAAATGGCGACGAGAAGGAACTTAAAGGTCGTTTAAGAAACTGTAAAAACCGATGGGTATTCGTACAGAAAGTATTTTATACTGCGATATACTGGTAGTATATACGTCTGAATGTTTATATAGGTATACTAGGATCTGAAGATACAGTCATCGGTCGCTTTGATAATATTGACATCTTCCGTTACAAGAAATGCCAGGCAAATTCTCGTGCCAGTTCGAACGCAGGCACCGTTATCATTATGATGGTAAGTACTTTGCAGAAATCTAGACGGAACGATATAAATAACAGGGTTTCCGTGCACGAAATGACGAACGCTCGGAACGTGAAGTTCAAATGAACAAAGCCGCGTTTCGTAGCATTTAAATTCTACGTAGCGCAGAGACTCGGTCACGTGTGGTTAAATAAAAGGAGAACTAGGTAAAAACTCGCTTTCTATGCTACTCGCCATTTTCTCTCTGTTTCGTGGAATAAAATGGAGTATACCACTGTCTGTATTCTACTGGAAAGAAAAAGAATGATAACAACTTGACAATTTGCTTGCACTGTTTTTCGACTCTTTTCTTCTTTTTCAACAAATTCATAATGCATAGCTTTCCGAGTGCTGTCACTTCGGCTAGTTAGAACGTAATCAATAATTTAAATTAACTGTTTTTTTTGGCCAATCGAAGGAAATAACGATAATGGATTCCTTTATTATTCTACTCGATAATATATTGATTTTATATAACTGATTTCACGTGACGGAGCGAAACTCTTCGCAACGACTTTACTCTGCGAACGGGGCACGACTTTAATTTCAAGATAACCGAAATTTTTCTTTTCTAGTTTCACGTCCGCTCGTTTACTTTTATCGTATCGTAAAATGTGAGTATAGAAAGAAAGAGAGAGAAAAAGACACGAGATTCGAAGAATTGGGTGGTGTATGGCTTGGATACTGTTACGCTGCTGCTGACGATTCCTATAGAGGGTTGAAAAATCCAGGGTACTTTTACCCTTCGGCATTTCAACACAGCACATGGCGCGCGGCATACGTTTTCGATTTTGGCCAGAATTTCGGTCAAGTAGTCGGCGTCAAAGGGGGTTAGGGGGCTTACGGGGGGTTTCACTGATATCAAGTTCCGCGTCTATGCTTCCCTTGATTAAACTCATACATATTTGCCTGAGGCATTCTCTTGCCCCTTTGTGGCGTGCTCACCCCCGGACGACCTGAGCGTCTCCTAAAAGATGCTGCGAGCGTCGAACTACCACGAGCTTTCGATAATCCGTCAGACTAGATATGGAGAGAATCGCAAGGCACACCCTAAGATATAGTATATAAGCAGAAAAAGTTAAGGGGTAGTTAGGGGGGATTGCATGAAAAAAATATTTCTTTAAAAATAGAGAAAAAAGAAAAACGTATAGCACAAAACTTTCTTAGCGTCACATACGTCTTGAACAAAGTATCCCTTTTTTTTTCAGATCCAACAAGGCGCGCGCATAAATCCAAGGGTAGTTCTGTTTTTTTTTTACCGGAAGTCTCAAGTTTCCGGATGTTTTTCCGATGCTCAGAGCGACATACCAGTTTCCAAAGTTACCCCGAAACTTCGACACACCAAACTTCCCGGCACTGTTACGGGTATGTACGTGTTTTTCTACATTTGCACCGACAACCGTCCGCCATTTTACAATTGGCAATCTCCACCATCTATTCTCGTACCCCTTACTTCTTGGACACCGATTGGATTAATTCCGTGATGGATAAAGGATTAAAATCCTTTCTGGTGTAAAGAGGTTCGTTTATCCGGAGGAAGTCTAACCCGGGGCGCCACTAGTGCATAATACATTACTGCTATATCATTTGACTTTATAAAACTTCAGCAGCTTCGAGAACGATTCCTCCAACTTTTTAAGCGTTCCTATCTAGCACGAAGATCCTTTGCTCGGTACAAAACTTCTGTAAGTACGTTATACTGTTTCTATTTTTTTGTCAATCCAAGTACAAGAATAGTTTAACGAATACGCCCAAGGGGGAATCCCCGAGCCTCTACCAGCGGGGGAATCCCCTTATCACGGTTGCAATCTCCAAATTTCCACGTGAACAGCGACCATGCAAAATCCGAGCGAATAAAATGGTTAGATAAAGAACAAGATAAAAAAGGATAAACTCAACTGGTCCAATTGGGAAATCTGTGTTTGGTATACGATTGATCGACATGTAAATTGAGCTAGAATATCAATGGACAGGGGTTGTCGATTTATCGACTGAATGGACGTTACTGGTGGGCCTGCACAAAAGGGAATTTTTTACACGAAGGGGCAAGAGGGCTTAGGGGGTGGAAAAGATAAAATCGATGTCCCGCGGCGACACACTAAACGCTCTATACTTGCTGAAAAATACAGAGAAACTAGCTAAAGTCCAAGAAAATTTCATAGAGTACAAGGAAGGCTTTATAGTCGTAGTTACAGTATATATTGTATAGTATGATATGGTACTATAACTATATAACTATTCACGAGGAAAGACGGGAAATTTTCCTGCGGGATTTCCAGGAGCGTCTACCTTTACCGTTAGGAAACGAAAGAGAATTGGCACGAATCCAGAGAATGGTGACGTTTCTGGAAAGGGAATCGAAAAATTATCCAAATATCCGTTCGGGGTCGTGGTGGAATATGCCTGGACGTTAATTCCGTTGTAGAATCGAGAACTCGTTCCCGGCCGATTCCAAACGTGAAAACGTTTTGACCTTCGATAAAAGCCACGAGAAAAAGTCTCGTCGCCATTTGTTTCCTTTACATTTGGCCTCCCACATTTGAATCACGAGCGAAACCTTCCGTGAATTGAATTCCCTTTTTTTTATTCGACCTTTACCTTATATATCGTGCGTATTGTGTATTTCCGGATTATTCTTATCGAATCTTATTTTCCTATCAACTTTACACACGGCTTATCCGATACGCGTGAAAACGCTTGGATGCTCGCCATATAATTCTCGATATACGAATTTTCAACATTACCCGCAGCCAACGTCAGTTCCATTCGCGTTGGGAAAAACTTTTATTCCTGGACCTAGTGGATTTCGTATCGCTTTTGCTGGAGAATCGAAATCTAAAGCAATTTCATATACATATGTATACAATTCGGGTAGTTCTTGCCCGAGCCTATTTTACGGGATGATAAATCGAATGGGAAATCCAAGCGGGGAGGAATTTACGCATTGAAAACTTTTTCATGTGGATACATCTTGGAAAGGGACGAACTGTGTACGAGATTGAAAACGGTGGCATTGCTAAGGAGTACGTAAGGAAAAAAGAGTATAAAAAAATATGAAAAAAAAAATATGAAAATAAATGAATAACGACGTATGGCATAGGGGCGAAGAATTTTACTGCAAAATTTATTCCCTCCGTACCAAGCGACGACCGATCTATGAATAAGCAATGGCCGCCACTGTTCAAGAGTCTCCTCGTAGCCAGACCGCACTATCCATTGGATATCCGTGAGCTATGGTCGTCCGTGTGTGTTTTGCACGTTATAGGTTATGTTCGCGAGGGAACAAAGGATACGTAATAGACGCGTCTCAGCTCTAGGACGGCAGTGGTACCAATATTCTTATTTGTTTTCCGCATTCTCCTTTACTCCATTTTTCCGTTTCTTCTTTTTATTTTTCATTTCAAACTTTTCAGTCGCCAGACGCCCTTTCGCGGAATATTTCAAGCCGGTATGCATACTCGTGATATTATGGAGTACAGGTGTAGCTGAAGTTTCCTTGAAGCATGGCACGCGACTATTCGAAACATTCTAACCGGAAACAACCTTCGTACCTTTGTATCCGGTGAAGAACTTCCGTAATGGGATTTTGGTACTACTGTGAATTTCACGTTACTCGGTTCGCGTACTGATGCAACGAACCGTGGTTGCACTTCGATTTCTGTCAACTTCACGGATTGCGTATGTCGTTTTATATTTTTATTTTCTTCTTTTTTTTCCTTTGTTTCTCCTTTTCTGGTATTACGTTTTCTCTTGTATTTTCAAGCGACTCTACGAGCGAAACTCATTGGGCATTCGAAGCGTGCATAAAATTAATTGCTTTCTTTGTTACCAAACAAAGACGATTAATCGAAGAGAGTAAGCTTCCTCTGTTGCAAATAAACTATTGTAATTAGTAGCAATACTAGTAGTAGCAGTAGTATCGTAATACCAGCCAATTCCGATGAGCGAATTCGCACTTGAAATTTCATTTTATACATCTCTCTCTTTCTATTTCTTGGTTTAAAAAACCTTGTTAAGAATATTTAGACGCGCGCGCCTCTTTCGAGGATATATTTCAAAGGAGAGATTACCACTGCTATTAAACTTTAGAGTTTACGTAATTATGAATAAGTAATAATTCACTGGTAATTTTCCATTCCTTACGATAACACACGTTACACTAAGAGGAACGAAAATAAGAAATATTTTTTTATTTTCATCGTATATTGCTTTTCCTTCATTCGTATTTATATCCATCTTTTGAAATTCGTGTACTAATTCGTGCACGGATTACGAAAGAACGCAGTTCCTCCCTTTGATTGGAGAATTCATGGCGATGCAATTGCGTCAGGTGGACGAAACGAGACCGTCGTGAAATTCGTCCAAAAAAAGTGATAAAGCAATCATCACTCGTTACGAGAGAGAGAGACAGAGAGAGAGATAGAGAGAAAGCAATAAAAGATTTTCGTGCGGAACCATCGAGTCGCCAGGACGGATCCAATATCGTTGGGATGAATTTAATATTCATCTTGCGTATTTCCTGTTGTCCTTTTGCTGGCGAATCGAGAGGACCATTTCCTTTCGGCTTCCGGTCGGGACGGGAAGTGCAGGTAAAATTCGCGTGCACGATTGAAAATTTCAACGGGACGTACAGACGTTTGTTATAATAAAAAGAGAGAAAGAGATAGAGCTACGATGGTAGAGGACGAGCACAGATACTAGATTTGAGTAGAATGAAAGATCGAAGGCCAGAGAGAGAGAGAGAGAGAAGTAAGAAAAATAGAACGATATAAAAAGAGAGACAAAGAGATAGTGTATAATGTCTTTTCTATATACAGAAAATCCTTTTTCGAAGGATATAATAGAGCGACGGATCCTTCGGGAAATCTCGTATACATTCGGCCGACTTTCCCGTCCACGTAGGAAGCCGCGAGGAGGGGCAAAATGAATTCCTCGAACGTTTCCACGATTTACTTTGTTTTCACGAAACTGCCGGGCTGATCGTCCCCGGCCATTTGCTACTCGCCGCCGCCTAAGGACAACGCCTGGACGATCCTCGGATCCGCCTTGCTACCCTCGCGGAATTCCTCCAGAGTCAGTTTGTCGTCGTGATTCTTGTCCATCTGATCGAATATCTTGTCAACCCTCTTCTGGGGGGTGTTCTCGTCCTCTGCCTGCGGTTGTTGTCCCTGAAACATTTTTAATATATCAAGAAAAAAAAGATAATGAATCTAAAGTAATTCTCCAATCTCTATACCGATAGACTATAACTTCTACACGATCAAAACTCATCTTAGGGGTCGTAACTATCGCAAGGGTTGTCAAGGGTTGTAGGACCAACTCAGAAGTACCGAGTGACGCTTAAAAAATAAAGTTTTAATTCCCGACTCTCCGTAGCAATTTTTACGAGTCATTGAAGTTTCTCTTGGTATAAAATACAGCCCGCTGGATTCTCCGACTCGGACGGAGTGAGAAGATCAGGGTACGAGGGTGCATGGGAAATGGGGAGGCGAAAAGAAAGAAAAAGAAAAAAAGAAAATAAATGAAGAAAACGAAGAATGGACCGAGAAAAAAGAAGAGCCCTTGCTACGAGCGAAAATAAAAGGACGCCCGTAAACGGGGGAGTTTACGCAATTTAAATTACATCCCTTGATGATACTCTCATCGGATTTAATCCCATGGACCTGTTTCTTGTGGTTCCTTCTTTCGATCTGGTTGGTATCACTGTATCGAAATGGCACCCAGTGTATAAAACGTGCAATCCCATTTTCTTCGTTGTGCAGAAAAGAAAAAAAAAACAGTCTAAAATATATCACGACGTTTTCACGAGAGCATTTCACTTCGTATCGAGCCGGTTAAAGTTCCAATTCTCATAGTTACTCTCCATGTTTATCCAGAGTTCCCACAACGTTCTGTCCCTACGTTATCCACTTGTGTCATTGGTAATGCATTTTCAGTTACGTAACAAGCAGCTCTGGATTATTCATTAAGCTGTCAACCTACATTGCACGTTATAGCCAATGGAACAAAGTGAATTCCACTATCGTCATCCGTACTTATTCGTACAAGTATTTTTACTCCAAAGCTGTTCTTTTGCTCGGACCTGATTGGTTCGGACAATCGATACTCTCTTATCAAAAGTACGATTAGCATCGGTATTAATCACTCGGGAGTTCAACTCAATTCACGATATTTTCGGGTTCTATTTATTTACTTTTTTTTTATGTATTTTACTGCTTCTGGTGAAATCTCGACAGGGAAGGATCGTGACTGATTTATATGATCGATACGATTGAACAGTTTTCCAATAATATTTGGCGAATTTTGAAGGGGGTCCATTTGTGACCTAATGTGATTAATACGGTGTATTGATACTTGGGTATCGATTGACACTCACCACCATCTGATATATCGCGTCGACAATGTTGTACATCTCGTCCCTCGTGATAAAACCGTCGTTGTCAACATCGTAGAGCCTGAAAGCCCCTGAGAACAAATAAAGCGATCAATCGATACGATATTGTGTATATAAACGTGTAAGTGGTATTGGTCAGGGACCAGATGAATTATGGGGCGTTCATACAGGTGAACTAGAAATATTTTTTTTCATAAAAGAAGAAAATTAATCCTTGGGGTATCTAGTATTGGAATTCTAAGCTATTTTAACCTAGCGTAGTCATTGCCAAGTCCATCACAGGCTTAGAATTGGAAAAATTTTGGAAAATTACGTTGTGAGCGTAGCATTATGGACTTCAACGTTAAGGATTGAACCCGTAATTCTTTGACCCTTAATTATCAAATTATCAAATGTCCTCAAAGTATACTTTTCACATATTACTGTGTACGTGTGTGTTTGTGGACTTATACGAATGGCCGATGGATGGAATGATGAATCAGAAATTTGTTTACACCGGAAACGTAGCCGAAACAATATTTCATTGATAGAAACAAATATTTTAATAGATAGAGTAAAATAATAAAGCGTGGAATTAATTATGTTTTATCGAAAAAGTGGAATCGCTCTTCGTCGAATCAATCCGTTCGATTGACTCGTTACCGTTGAAGCTTTTACCTGTCAGAAATTATTTAGCCTTCGGTGAAATAAGTCTGCGAGAGTTCGTGATGAAAAAAATTGATTAAAGTGTCGAGAGGAGCGTTTGAAAAATCGATCCGATCGCTTGCAGAAAAAGCTTTTCACGGAATTTTCCATTACAGCACCAAAGCCACGTTTAAATGCGGAGTATTTTTCGCGGTATTTTTTCTTTCGTCGATTCGAAATTTCCATCCACAATTCAACCGCATTGACCTCGTCGATCTCGACTTCACTCTGATTTTCCAATTTTTCACTTTGGGTGTAATAATGAAAACGTTTTTTTCTTAATGAATATTAAATTCTTGTCTTGAAAAGTTAACTCACAGTGCAGCTTCTCGTCCAGATTGCCTCTCGACGTGACTGACAGCGCCCTTATGAACTCCTCGAATTCTATCGTGCCGTCCTGACATTTTCAAGAGAACGCCCGAGAGCAAGCACAAGAGAAAAAAAGGAAAAGAAAACGAACAAGAATTATCAAAATCAAATTGACGCTGGTACAAATAACAAATTCGTATTAATTAATGATTTACCTAATGTTTATAGGATACTTACGCTATTTTCGTCGAAAACCCTAAAAACTAATGAGGCAAACTTCGACGGATCTCCTTGTGGAAAGAATTGCTTGTATATTTTGATGAACCCCTGCAGGATTACGTAAGTAGTATGTAAATACGTAATACAATTTTTCTTTCCGTATAAACAATTAAAATGAGATCAGATAAATTTTTTTTATATTTCCATTGAATTAGGACACTAACCTGCTCCGTGAGTAAACCATCCGGGCAGTCCTTGAGGAATCCTTTGTGCCTGTTAAACGAGAGGAAGGAATATTAACTTTTGAAAATTCCCATTTGAAATAAAAACAAGGAAAAAGGGGACAAGGATGAGCCTGCTTAAAAAAAATGGTCCAAAGTGTTTTGAGAACGGCGTAAAAACAGTGTGAGCCACGAGGAAAAAAAATTTCACATCGATTCTCAAGGCTTCGGGCTATTTCTATGACAACGAAAGTATCGCGCGACCGACTCAATGGTCGATATAGAAGAGGCGGCTTTATCGTTTCTTGCAGTGGGTACAAAACACACGAGGGACTCCGGCTTATTGGGAGCACGCGAACTTTCATTTACTACGTCAGGCATAAAGAGAAGTGGAGGAGGAAGAAGAGGACGGGAATAAGGTTAAGGGAAAAAAATATATTAAGTAGCGATTATTACGATTTAACGTAAACTCACCATTGTCGAATCTCCTTTTCCGTGACTGCCAGATCAAAAGTCGAGGGCAAAAAGAAAGGGGGGTAGTTGACAATTTAATAACCATACTTAATTATCCACCCACAAAATGGCCGGCGAGCACGCACGCCATAGAAGAGGCATTGTCCTCCGACATTCCTTAGCCTTTAGATTATTTCCTTATATATGTTTAGGGATGCTAAGGGGGTTGCTTCCGCTATACAGTGCATCTCGTGTGTTTGTGGAAACTGGAAAAATTGACCTCGGTCGAATGAATCATCCCCTTAGATTTTTTTTCCTTTGACCCCTCCCTCGACCATCAACCAAGTAGCGTGGCCTAAAGCGATAACCTACAGTCTTCATGTCAACTTAAGGGATGAACATTGCACGTGTGCCTTCTCACAATTTTATTTTATTCCCTTTCTCAATGGCTGAAACCCTTGTCATTACGTGTATATAGTCGGATACAGTAGGTCTAACGACGTAAGCTGTACCTGCACGTGAATAAAAATGGCGACTATCAACAGCAATCACTAAAGGACCGTTCTCATATAGTTCATATGTAAAGGACTGTCGCTTTATTTAAATTAGACATCGGTTTCGCGCGATTATCATTTGATTAGGTGCGTTGCACGTTTTCCAAGGGTTTTGACCCGTTTGATTTCGCAAATAAAATTTCTCGTGTGCTTACTTCGTAATGAGATGAAAACATGCAATCCGCAGGCTATGCCGGTGCAAATAAGTAATCATACGTCAGGTATAAATTTATTACTGCTGCCACGTGGATGTTATCGTTTGCAGTCAAATGGTTACAGATTTATTTCCTACGATAGTAAAAGTGGTCGCCGATAACGCAAGTAAACTTCCCATTTAGATGAAGGGCTGTCGATGCCAAGGGAAAGCTGATCATTTTACATCCGCATCGTTAATCGGGCAATTCGTCAAAGTCCTTAAGGGCTGTTGCGTTAATTGGGGTAGATTTTTCAAACTTAGAAACGATACCCCCTAACGATCATCCGAGGTAGCCTGACACTTAAGGCGAACGATAATTCATATTCGAGGACAAATTATTCAATTTTCACTAATGAAATAAAACCATTAAGGGTTGCAGGAGGGTCGCGCTACGTTCTGGAGCACTCGGCGTTAAAGGGACGACGTTAAAAATGAAAAAGAGAAGCGCGAAAGGGAGTGGGTGGTTGCGCAGTCTCTTTCACCCTTATTTCTGCAGTCCACTCGGGGATCAAGATAACGCGAATATACACCCCTTCCCTCCTCCTCCTAGCGACCCTTCACGCGCGGAACGTAAAAAGCGAAGGTTTTGATACGTCTGAGTGGGACTATTTTTCCTCGAGTCCTCATCCCCTATATCTTTACCTTACTCCCCTCGCACCCTTCTCGTTTACCTCCTTCGCCCCATCTCTGATTTATAAAGTGAATTTATTCGTTCGAGCCCTGAGCCGCTTCCAGCGGGAAGGGCTGCGGCGACAGCAGCCCCTTCTTCGTGGATATCTTCGCTGGATGGAAACCTACATTTATGCGCGTCGAGTTTTGCGGTTTATATGGTTATTTTTACACCCCTTCCCCCCCCCCCCCCCCCCCCTCCTCCAATGACGTACACAGCCACCCTCGTAAAAATGAAACCACTTTCACACAGTGACCTTCCCTCGGTCCTCTCTGTCCTTTTGGAATGACACTCCTTTCCAAGCGTCGAGAAGGAGGCCTCTTTGTTATCCACTTAGAATTCGATTAGAACAGGTCATTCGGGTCGGAACGGCTGGATTACTCAACGTGAAAACAAAATTCAGAATAATATTGAGTTCACGCGGGACCCTAAGAAACTTTCAGCAAGAAACCTTATAAATGTAACCACCATTTCCAGATGATTGACAGCCACAGGAATTTCCATATTCTCCAAGGGTTTTGCTATACGCGCGAATACGCGTACATCTACACACGTATTCGCACTTCCACGTTCCCATACGTCTCACTCGTCTCATTTATACCCGGTGTCCCAAGTAGATTGGAACTCAGCAAAGGTAGTAAGGTAAGCTGCTCTCAAGGGATCAACAGTTCGCCACCACGTGAGCACTACCGATATGCTAACTGGCAATAATTCAGTCCTCGTGGCGCTTGCCCGACGCCATTAGCATTTTAATTCAACTAGCATAGACGATAGAGGAGAAATGGCCGCGGGGTGCCTTAAATGCGAGTCAAATCGCGAGTCACGAATATCAAACGTCGATTCGTGACTTTTTCGCGTGACCACTGAGCTTCTTGATATCCTATTATGCCTTGGCAAGCGTCCCTGGCGCACCCCTACATTTTCCAACCCTTCCGTAATTTTACGTTTCAGCCCATTTCACCCCCCTAACGCAGGTATCCACAGTTATACACATCGAACTTCCCCCTCTACCACTTTTCTGCCATCTACACTGTATATCTCGTGGCGTATCTGTACTTTAAGGGGACAGAATCGAGGGGGTGGGGTGCGGTTGGAGGGGGCTACGGTATTTCTTTCCTTTTCAACCCCTTATGTCTCTGGTCGTTTCTACCAACTGCCGCCATTACCTTATCCGCCATTGAGATAACACCCAAACGGGGAAATATATTAGAAAGTGATATATCGCACGTCGATCTACTCCACTTTCACTCTATTGCACTGTTACGCAACGTTATGGCTTTTTTCTTTTGTCTGACAAATATCCGTTTTCACTTTCTCGTTCGAAGATTAGACCTTTATCAATGATCTTGAATAAGAAGATTGCCGATCAGATTAATCGAACGTTCACGCTAGTTTCAGATTTACCGGTGTGCGCGGTGTTCTGTTTATTTTTAACGTATTTAATGAATTCACAAAGTGCTATAAAAGTAATTGTAGTTTTAGATACGTTATCGGATCTACGCTTTGGTATTTACAAATCAAATGGGTTGGACGCTGAAAACAAAATGGCTGAGCTTCAATGAAATTTCGATGGACTTATTTCACCGAGGCACAGCACGCGAAGATAATTGGTCGAATTCATGTGTCAGTCCGTCGTCGGTACGGAAAATAATTAGAAAGTAATTATCTTAATGCTTTATCAAACAAGGGACAGTAACCTTGGGCGATCGATAATACGTGGATTCTGTACTACCTGGCACTTTTGTACCATTTGTTTTGAAACGCCTTGTATTACCATGCGTACGTTAATCGCTTCCGGTTATTTGATGCGCAAGGCTGATAAATACGATAAAAAAGTATTTTTCGACATTTTTTAACGAGTACCTATGCAAATGGCTGCCACTTGAAATCCTTTAATTCTGTGAGCATTATAGACATTGTACGCGTTGCAACGTAAACACAGGGACTGAACGAAATATTCATAAATTTAAATAAAGTCCCGTACTCTCATATAGTTTGGAACTGTTCCAGGCTTTTCGTATAGTTCCAGCGTTCCAACGTGTCACGGTTCCCTGAGTTTTGCGGTAAACAAAAAGTTATTTAACTTGAATTACGTAATCCACGTTAAATTGCACGTGCACCTAGAAACTTCAAAGGATACCAGATTTAACGGCGATGAAAGTTTCAGGTAATTTTTTTTTGAAAAACTGTCATCGCCAGATCTTCGTAGGCTACGCGCGTTAGCAGAAAATCCATCGGGATTTCGAAAAAAATTATCTTTCTTTCGGCTCGAGTAATTTTTCGAAAGATCCCGGAAACAGAGGATCATTCTCAGAGGGATGATGCTACAATTTGTCATAGTAGGATTTGGAGGATTTGTAAGATCTGTTGGTAGCTGAGACGAAGCAAGCTGAAAAATGAGATCTTTTCGGATAATCGAGAAAATTGAGATCTCGCGTCAGTTGCGATCGACCCTAGAAAGAAAAGCAGCAATGGATTCCATTTCGCCTGATCGACGTTCCGAGTGTCGTGAATGACTATATGAAAGTCGAAAGATTGAAAAATGAGATGCTGATAAATATTTTGAATTGACGAAATCCTGAAACTATCGGAAAATTCTAGAAGCCTGAGAAAGTTGCCAATTACGGAAGTCCTTCGCTGTAACCGGGCTTACTGCGTAGCCACTTTAATGGCAAAGCGATTAAGCTGGTGGAGCCTTTAACGAAAAGGGGGACGCGTTCTGGCTTTCACCGAGTGGCTTCCTTCTGGCAGGAATGCTTTCCCTTCTCATTGTCGTATTCCTTTTTCAACCCTGTCCCGTAGGAACGCGGGCGAACAACCCTGAACACTCGTAGTTTTCCTCACAGCGACTCCGCATAATTGGTCGCAACGTTCCACGTCACAGAACTTTACTTTCCGTGCTTCTCTGCATCAGTTGGCTCCACGTACCATCACCACCCCCAATTTATTATTTCGAGGTTGCTCATCGCGGCCATTTTGAAATTTCCTTTTTCTTCCCAAACAGTTTTCTCATCACCCAATGGCAGATCCGCGGCTAGGAAAGCACACGACGGACCGATCGCCTTTTAAGGGTTGTAAAAGAGCCGCGAGCATCATCCTAATCTTAGGAAGGTGGTTAAGGGTAGCTGAGGATAGAAAAAAAAGAACTTGAGGATATTGGAAAGGGGTGCCAAGGCGTTCGTATAGACCGCGCCAGAATCTTCCTCTCGAAAAGTATAATCCTTGATATTTTCGTTTAAGGGAAGATCCTTACCGAAAGACCCACGACCCTTAGTAAATACTTGCAAGCCCTGCACGAGAGAAAAAAAAATCTATCGAATATTTCGATCGAAAGGGCGATTATTTCTTTCAATTGTTGTTGAATCTGTTTCTCATCGATTGTCTCGGGGTATAATAATAATGATAATAATAACAATATACCATTTTTCCAGTTCCCACTCGACACTCTCCTGCCCCCATTTTTTTCTCCCTTTTTTTGCCTTCTCTTTCCCGCCACTTCTCTATTCCGTTTTTACCCAGGAATTGTTCGTGGCTTTTGTCTTCTCTCATTGTCCGCCAACGCCACTTGTTGTCACTTGAAAATCATCCCGACCCTTTGGCCAAATGTAAAATATTCAAAGGCGCAGTCTGAGAGAAGGGGTCACCTAGTAAAGAGGTCAGTACGTTTAAAGATTTGACTATCAGTGATTCCCACTCGAGCACATTCTCTATAATAATATAATATTCAATATTAATCTTTCTTGCCCCCCCGACTCCTTTCGTATTCGTTAAAATTCCTGAAAGCCCTATCTCTAGATAATATAAATATCAAAATATGACCTATGACCTTGTTGAGTCACATCAAACACACAAAAAAAGATCCACATTGAATAATCCCATATATCTATTCAAATATGCAGACGTACGATAGATACCTTTGTACTGCTGATTGTGCAGTTAACCCCTTCGACGGTAAAGTAGTACCAACCCCTATTAGCATATTGACGCCATATGGCGTCAGTACTGTTGAAGGGGTTAATGAAAGTCAGCACGTGTCATTACTAAGCAAAATATTCGTGCTGACCTTGAAGCAAGATATAAGTTTTACCGATACATTTTCTACGACAGATAAATTTGTAGATAAATATACACGTAGATAAGCTAATGAAAGATAGCTCTCGCAATTCAGTCATTTTAGATAACACCCATCAGATATCCCTTGAATTCCTCGAACTTGCCAAGTTCAATTAAAGCATCTAAAGTGCAAACGCGACTATTAAATTTTCCCCATAAACCCCGACGCGTCCTTTGCGATTACGTAGACCCACCCTATATAAATAATACGTACAGCAGATATACGTAGACACCTTTATATACTATCTCAAAGTATCTACTCGAATCTGGATAATATAAAGTTTCATTATAACTGCAAGATCCAAGGGATTCAGGTCGTACAGAGTCAAGGGTCGTAACTCGAGCAGCCCGTCCTCGTTAAGGTCACGTATGGACTGGCTGATTAAATTAAAAAGAATTTTCATTCGCGCGAACACGTGTGTCGAATAGAACCAGAGACACAGGATTATTCTTTGTTCCAACCCAACACGATACCGTCATGCAGACGAGATAAAGATAAAAGTATCATCCACAATTAACAAAGAGAATTAAAAAATTGCGGATAACGATGCATCGAGTTCCTCCGTATCAGCGTATCAGGCTGTATAAAAGTCGATAATAAAAAAAGCTACTTTAAGACTGCACCAATGTAATAAAAAAACAGCGATTCCCCTCACTCGTATAAATATCTCGTAAAACGTCATAACCGCGGAAAGTGTATGACGCGTAAAATTCTTCCTTCCACGAAGCAGGATGACTAGAACGTAACGGTGTGAATACACCTTAAATCCCTTATGGCTCTAGTATCGAACTAATAACCTAGCAGTCACAAAGTTTTCGGTCGCCTAGCCACATGACGCCCGGCGCCGACGTCCGACTCACCCCCCTATCCTAGAACCCCTTGACCGAGCCAAACATATACTATATATGCTTGCACTACTACTACTACACTACCACCCTCCGGAACACACAGACATCTTTATCTCTAAAGTAAATACACAAGTGAAGCTAGTCCGAAGTGTATTTTATCCGTACTCGAGGATTTTCATAGAAATTTTTACATAGGCTTTTCACTTCCTCGAATTACCCCCCCCCCCCCCCCCAGGAATTACAGTCGATCCTCTGTATACGGCCACTCTCTAAGACTCCGTCGCGGTTTATAGCTACCCTAGCTGTTCCCTGAGAAAAGCCAAGAGAGAAAGTTTATTCAGACTCTCTTTATGAGGCCACGGCATACACAACTTAACATAACGTGCCTTTTTATACCTTGCATACTACTTTTCCATCGAACGCGTATGCGCGATGCTGACGGAATAACGTAGGAAGTGGAGGGGCATTAAAGTTTCTTGTAAATTTATTCCTCTAGATCCTCCATGGCTGGCCTTATAAAGAGAGTCGACTGTATTGCGGATTCAAGGTAGGTAAACTGTCTAGTGGTTGGGGGGTAACGTTGAAGGGGTTGCCTGTACGCTTGCTACGTGCATCGATACATTTTGGTACATGGCTCGTATCGGGTTATCGGTCGTGATACGATTTACGATGCAGGGACGCATCTCGACGTCATATCAGGCTAGGATACATCGGGGAGACAGGGGCTGGTTGGCCATAGGGGTTGGTTGGCCATAGGGGTTGGTTGGCCATAGGGGTTGGTTGGCCATAGGGGTAAGTAGGGACAGTGCTGATAATTCGCTCACAGGACGTAGTGGAGCGCTGCCTATCGCGACGTGTGTTTACAAACCTACTTCGTGCGCGTTATTACGATTTTAATGCGGTCAACCAGATCCGGTCTATCCTACTGGATGCTGGATAAGATCTTGTCCCTATGTATACTCTTGAGGGTTCGAGAGAATATTAATAACATTGTCCTACGTGATGTACCCGCTGAATTACTTGAGGGACGATGAGACGCCATTGAGAATTTCTTGGACGGCTTTCTCTTATGGCTAATATCACTGGCAAGTGTATACGAGAAAAATTATAGATCGTTATCACTAGGTACACCCTATGTGGATCGAATGGCGTGTTTGGAGAATGCAGAAGAAGGAAACGAAAAAAAAATACTCTATGAAACTTTCAAGCGAGATTTTCTGCGGCATTGCGGTAGATTTTTACTTTTCCACTCATTTTTCATCTCTCGTACGAACGCGGACTCTCTTTTTTTTTCTTTTTCTCTAAAAACTATCACGTTGACCATGGACTTTGTTTACATATATATATATATATATACACGTGTCTGTACTATATACAGAAAATATGCATGCACGGGAAGGCGTGCATGCATGACAACAGCACTAAACGACACAATAAATTTCTTTCTTTACAGCTGTAGATTTACTGGCTTTGCTCGGAGCTTTTCTCTGATAATAAACAGTCTTCTCTCTTTCTTTCTCTCTCTCTCTCTCTCTCTCTCTCTCTCTCTCTCTCTCTCTCGCTCCGACTCTCCAGGTTTGCGCGCGCGTTTAATTCCCCCCCCTCCCCCCCCTCCCCCCAAGTGAATTTTAACGACAGTTGGAATTAGCGTGCGTTATTTTTCTCCGGACGGGAGAAAGTTACAGTGAGAAACAGCAGGCTTGATGCTTGGATAGGGTGAGAATAATTTCCTTGAGTAAAACGAGAGCGTGATGGAAAGCACACAATGCGAAAAATATGGTAATGACGTATTAACGTATAAACGCACGTGATACACGTACTATAATATATGCATACACGTGTAAAAGCTCAGGTTAGAAGTATGTGGGCCATCGCGATTTATTTTTTCTAATAATACGAGTAAAGAAAAATATAAAAATAAAAGCGCAGACCAATAGTATCACCCTGCTACTTGTAAGCTACTTAAAGCACGACCTTCTCGTGCACTTTGGAAGCTCCAAGTTTTCTGCATTGCCGTGTTTTTCAACGTTCCCTAGGTTCGTGTTGACGTTCGGTTGCCATCTATGATTCACGCACGTGTCGTTACAGGGTGGCCACTGTAGGAAAACATTGGAGAATGAATTGCAGCAGGGTGATTCGTAGGGGTAGTAGTGTTATTACGACGCTGTAGCTACGGTAAGGGTGGCTGAATGTTGGAAGCTGGAGGAAATGTAGCGGCTAAGGGATGAATTCGCTCTTGGGATATAACTCGTATAAATTCGGGCAGGGTCGGTGCTGACTGCGTGGAAACCTTGACACGGTAGTGGTACCAACCTACGTGCTATACACACTCCTGCTCAATTTTATGGATCTTTTATTTATTATGCTTACCTTCAATTTATCTTGAATTGCTTCCTTCATTGCTTACCTATATATGTGTATATTATATATATACGAGTACAGGGAAGATATTTCTTCCGTTTCCTTATTGTTTTTCATTTTTATCCCCCCACCAATTGGACTTTCTGTTCCTTCTTTTCACTCAATTTTAGCTTATTTTCTTCGCCGTCTTCTCTGTCTCTTTCTCTGTCACTCTCTATTTTACAGGGTGACATATCGTAAAGTCCCCAAGGACTGGCAATAGCAAAACGGCAGTCTCCCGATACAAATGATAACTTTTATCGGGACACGCCCCAGAAAACTCTAAGCTGGGGGGCAGACACGAAGATTAATTTTGCTGTTATCCCCTGCTAAACTACTTACACAACCCTATATACAGATATGGCTACCACAACAAAGCATTTCCTCTCGTACCACTCGATTTGCGTTGCCCTGTCTAGGGATTATAATTTTGGGTAAAAAAAATCAACAATCACCTGTAGATTATAACTGTTTTTATCCCACCCCTCCCTCCCTTCAGGGGAAATTAGGAACCACTACTCTGACTAGGATTCTATATATAGTGGAGATGCAAAAACGCGACTCCTCAGCAGTTTCGAAATTCTGCAAGTGGTAGGTATTTGGAAAATGCTTTTTTCCGTGCTTTTTATTCTTATTTTCGTTATCTCCTTCTTCCCGTACCTTTGGCAGAGGCAAACCACGCTCCGTTAAAAATTCTAGGTCCATTCCACTGTTAAGGAATGAGAAATGAAGAATAAAGGGTAAAGGGAACGAGGCTCACTCGAGTCGTAATCTCAGCGAGGATCTTGATTCAAGCCGAGAGGTCAAGTTTCCGGGGTTAAGCGCTGATTTAAGAAATCCACGGAGTCACGTTTCTTGGATTGAGGTAAAGAGCTGTAAAACGAAGAAAGAAACGGTAAAAGGAATAGTTACGAGCGTAGGAAGAATTTCCTATAACTTAAAAGCACTCTTTTTTATCAGCCCGCATCTTCTAAGGTACGTAGACATACCCAAGAGAGATTTATAGATATAGATATACGTTTGCGCATACGTGCCATTCTTTTTTTTAATCTCCTGAAATTCATTCGAGACAAAACAAATCCATAAGGGTACAAAGAGCTTTCGGACGTTGCACGAGAGAAAGAAAAAAAGTACTGAAATTGATTTTTTTTTTCGTTCTCTCTCATTTGTCCCGATCTTTCTACGCAGTGAAAATCCAAAGAAATACTTTGCCGTCTTCCTCAGACTCGACTCGCCATCGCGATACCAGTGACAGTCACGAAAGCCAAATCGCCCTCGACTTTACGAATGGCTGTCGTAAATTTCAAACGTCAAGCGAACGTAAATTCTAGCACCGCCATAGTTGCTGCTCGCGTCGCTCCGCTGCTGTGCTTGTTTGCGATTCCGTAGACGCACTATTGGGGATACCGCCTTTAGGCCGTTAGTCAGTGACGTATTCAAAAGATATTGTTAAATATACGAAGGGGATGCTATAGTGAGTGTTCCAGAGTAGTCATAGAGGGTAAGAGTCAGACAGGGATGAAGATTTTAGTTAGGCGATAACTCACTGATTCGGGTATATATATATATATATATATAGCGTCTCAAAGATCCAGATTATATCGTTTAATTAAGTCTTATCGAGCAAGAGATAAAGCTATATAAAGCGGCCATTAGATTTTCTTACTGGGCCTTATAATTTATTCCTTGACTCTAGCCGGGCCCTACGCTCCCATGGTCCTTAAACAGTCCCTTTTATTAGTATCCAGCTGAGCCAGTTTCCCCGACTGTTAAAGCCTAATGTCTTCTGTACAATTATAGCGGATTTAACAGCCTTAAGGGTGTATATATAGCCCTGTAGCGACACAAAGCGTTAAGGGTGCTGAATTTACGTAAATACTTTCAAACGAATTCTCGACTTCCCCGTGCGCGAATTATGGATGATTCGCCAAAATTATATTTCGCTACGTAACGCGATGCTTTCATCGTCACGAGGTGTAAAATCAGCTGGGAATTCATGAATTCCTCTGCATCCCTCAGACTCTTCTAGCCCTTCCTATGGGCAACCCTTAGGGACCGATCGGGTGGCAAATCGTTCAAGAGGGTCTTCAGGGTAGTTCATTGATGTCAGATGAGGAGTGATTGTCAAAGAAGCATAAATATGGCCACGGGCCCTTTGCTCTTATCTACGTGCAGTACCTACCCCTCCCCCCCCCCCCCCCTGTTACGTAGATAGCTGTGTGACTATGCGAGGGGGTGACTTTTCTATATGTAAAAAGCGTGCATCGGCATCGATCGTTGCCACAGTACGTACTGGCGCTTCTGCCCCTAGTCCGAGAAGGGTGGTTTGCCTTTAGTCTCTGGCTAGAGTGAATTGAATGAATAATATAAGCAAGATGGCCGACTGTCGTAGAGGAGCAAAGAGCGCGAGGGAGAAGCCCGTCTCAATGGGAGAAACCAAAGAATTTTCTTTTAACTTGCGCTAAAGAAAACTGCCTGCTTTTTAGTCTTGGACAATGGATATTATTATTTAACCTTTACTCAAGGGCATCTTCGATTATACGTACCATTAGATTCTACCAGATTCTATAGTCTCGTGCACGATTGCATAACCGAATTATAATCTCGTTCGATGACAGTTATACCTGTATTAGTATCTTTAGGTTTAATTTGACGGATTCTAAGGAATTTTGTATCGTGCTTTGTTTGGGAGCTTCGAATGCTTATAATGTTCCAAGGGTGGATTCTTTTTGGGTTTTATACCAAATCGAGTATAGCTGATAGGGCAATTAAGTTTTTCGCGTCAAAAATAGCGCCTTCTGCCGGAGCCTTAATTAAATGCTATTAAAAGGGATCGCTATAAATTTCTCGAGAACTCCGGGTTCGTGTTCTCAATTTCCTTTAGATTACCAACGCTGTTATTCGTTCTGTATACTGATTCCTCTTGAGAAATGTTTTGTCTTGAGGGAGAGCATGGTTCGTGGCGAAGCCTCCTTCTTCGTTTACCTTTTTTTTTCTTGTTTTTTTGCGAACGCGGCCAGAAGGTTTGGCGCGCGTTTGGATTTTCTTGTCGGCTGTAAATTACGTTACTCGCGCCGCCTTAGAAACGTTGATGGCCTCTTAGGTAAATAATGGTCTTTTTCTTGTTTTCAGTGGACGGGGGCAAAGCGTGATGCATAACGTGCGTGCCTGTCGACATTCGCAGGAATTATCTCTGAGTAAGAAAAATCGTCGGGAATACCTGACGCGTCCAGGAGGAGTATCCCCCCTTAAGCGTATGAACAATGCCTTAGGAATTACGTAATTGGGATTAATTTCATAAAAATATATTTGAATTGATCATCCCTCTCACTTACTCAATCCTATAGACACGTCATCGTACAACCTGTACAACCTGTACAAACTGTTAAACCTGTACAAGAGCAAAGTTGAACATTTCCTGAGATTACACTTAAGGAACTCTACAATCTTTAATATCCCGACGTTTCGCCTTTATTATCTTTGGAACGAGAAAAAGAGAAAGAAAGACTCGTTAAGCGGTTTTGCATTAAAGCAACACCGGAAAATCCCCAGTGGAATCGTGCCGTATCGGATTAGCCAAACGGTGCCAAATCCACGGGGTGGTTGTAAGTGGAAAATTCGAAGGATTACCTGAAGCCAAGTATTTTCTTTATCAACGCTAACGGGACGTTGGAAAGCATTTTGAAAATTCTTGTGAAATCATCGCCATGACGTATCTAGAATCGAAACCTGTTGAAACTCTTTCTATACAGTATGTGAATCCCTTTCAACACGAGGATGCACCTTAGTATCATTGAGGACAGCCGAGATAACCTTAAAGAGGGACATGATGGAGGCTCGAATGCGGAGGACAATCCTCTTGAGAATTTCCAAGAGGGTGTAGCAAATATTTGAAGTAAGGATAATGCGCTTGCCACTTACAATACGTGTCCGTAGTCAGTCGATCGATAGTGTCTTGCTTGAGTTTACTATTTTTCTTTCCCATTTTCTTCGCTTTCTCTAGCCGCTGCTTGTCCTGACTATTTCACCTTTCGATGCCTCCTCACTTCCGCTTCCGGTTTCTTCACCCTCGCCTCCTCTTCGCGGAGTCTTCGGGAAACTCGATGGAAAAAGAAGCTCCCTCTGCTACTTTTTCACAAACTGAATTTTTACTCTCACCGTTCACCAAACATTTCTCAAGTTCCTCGCGCTGTATTTGTACCGCAGTCAAACTCCGACCCGAAGTCTAATGTCGTCACTTTCTTTTTTCTTTATTCTTTTTTTTTTCACTTTAGCTCAGCCTCAAGCAAAGTGACTTTATTCCACTTTATTCTCACCGTTTCGTAGCCGAGCTCGGAGACGAGAAACGAATGGATGGTCGAAGTTTCGCGTTCGCGTTCCCTGCAGAAGTGCGAAAAACGCGATCTGTAAGAACAACGTTTTTTTTTCGTCTTTTATTTCATTTTACCTCGATAACCAAATTATTATTTCAACGGGCAGAATCGGTTGACATTTCGCCAGCCGTGAATTTTCTGTCTGAAACGTGAATTTTTCTATCGAACGAAATTACGCTGCTGGGTGGTAATTCCGGTAGGACGATTTTCCGAAGTTTTCACCAAGCGTCGCGACGCTTAGGGCACTCCCTCGGCGTATCCTGGGACTGTGAAAAGTCCGCCCTAAACGTTCCCTCGTATTTATACGGTAAATTTGGAAAGTGTCGTTAAATTGAGTTAGCTACACGGATACCGAGTCGACTGAGAGAAATCTCCCTGGGCGAATGGTGGCGCCTTGCCATTTCCTTCTTTTTTTTATTCTTTTTTTATACGATAAGAAAGGTCGAACCTATACTAGAGATTGATGCTAGGGTCACTCGATAGTCACGAGAGAATTCGAACTCTATCGTATTGACGTAATTATGTGGAATTGATTTCTTTTCAATGCTTCTACGATTAATGCAGAGATTATGCATCGTCGTCCATTTATTTATCCCACGCGCGATTTTGGGCTTTAAGCTGTTACGTTATTCCCTCGTTAAGCTAAAAAGGGGTTACGAACAGTTACGAGCAGACGATTTTCCAGGCCGCCTAAGCCTATCTTCCGGTTCGTTATACGGACGACTTCATCTTCAGAGATTGACTTCAAGGTAACGGCCTTCTATACATTGACACGAGACGCCTACTATTTTGTCTATAACACGTAATTATGTAAAATACACTTGACACGATTTTCCACGAGAGATCAGTGACGTCACGGTGCACGGAGCATTGGAAATTTCTTTTTTTCTAATGAATTAAACGTTTTTGGAAACGTTGTGATCGCTTTTAATATTTTTCACAAAAAATTTCATCTTTTTTTTGTTTTTTTTTTTCAGAACGACAACAAGGTGGTAAACGTGGGTCTTGTCGATATAGAATATATCGTGATGGATGGAACGATTAGGCGAGTACCGTAATGAATGGGAATTTCCTTAAACGCGGAAGGAAGTGGGAGAGAGATAATTTTTGTAAAATTTCAAAAAATCGTAATACGCCGAACGCAGGAATTTCGTCACTGATTTAATTTGACCGTCCTGGTCATTCCGTCGGACGTGATTTTCATTCATGAGTGACGTTAACACCGTTAAGAACTTTCGTTTTTACGAATAAAGACCCGAAGCACGCGCATGATAGCGTCGCGGCGCCCGGCGTCAGACTGCTTTTCTTATGGATGGCATTGCTGGAAGTACTGGGGGTATTTTGACGCGTGCGCGGCAACCCCTATTCGTGCACGGATGGTGGGCTTTTTCCTAGTCGTGCTAGGGGTCGTATGTCCAAGTGCCGTGGCCAAATGACGCGACGCACCGCGTCACTGCGGTCAAAGCCATTTTGCGAACAATGGAGGAGAAGAAGAGAGAAAATCTTAATCTTGGAGCACATAGAGTCGAGGACCTCATAAACCTTGACGAATCTCTTAGTCGGATTAGATAGCTGAAGAAACGAAGAAAATTCGAAAATTACCTTAGAGCCCATATAAAATCCAAGAAATAATTCTTTGTACGAAAAACGCCAATTCTTGAAATCATTCCAAAAAATCCCAATAAAAACTTGTCGATTCGACAAGATTGACTGGGAGGCATCAGATATTAATCTCACGGAGTCCCAGTCTGACCCAAAGTTGCGTGGTCCCAGGTTATCTTTATAAAAGATAGCGACGAAGGATGGGGGCTTAATTGGTAGCGTTATCAGGAAGACTGACGATGAAGCAGTATCCGCAAGGGTGAAGGATAAAGCAAATCCTTAGGTAAAATAAAAGGGAGAAAGTCAAGGATAAGGGTGCAACGACGTGAAACGTGATTCGAAAAATCAGCCTACTTCCCTTAAGGCGAATTCATCCCCCTTCGTAAAGCGACGTCACTCTCGTTTGTTAACGTACACGAATGCATCGTGGAAGACTTCCCTACGGCTATTATTTTTTTCTTTCTTTCTTTTTATTATTTTCCTCCCTCGAATGGCAACGTCCTCCTATCTCTCAGCAATTACTTATAACTTCCATTTTTCACGCTACTTATCTTCGATCTGACATTTAACGCGAGCTGCTTCCCCCACTGCAAACAACCCTTCAAGATCCTATGCATTGACAATGAAATAGATTACAAAACCCCTTGAACAAGTTTCATCCCTTAAAAGAATGCAGATCCTTACCCCCCTCCGGTCCTTCGTTAGTTTCTGCTGGAATTAATTGACGCGTTCGACGTACTATTTTTTTTTTTCGTAGTAATAGGTAAAATTTATCGTACCTCATTCATCGTGAATCTTTATACTTGTATATGGCGTCGTTATACTTGTATGTGGCGTCGTTACGATTTTCCCGGTGGATAGCACTTAATTTACATCCGGTATTCCAGGTGCGACTGCGTTAATTACCATGATAATTTTCCGGGCTCGGAAGACAGTAATCCTCCTGAGAATTTTGTAGTGTAACGAGCATGAAAACTTTTCATCTTACCAATCCCGTTTCTTGTAGGTGTGCGTGCGTATGCGTGGAGACGCGGAATCATAAATCGCTCGTGATTCCGCAGTTTGCCAAAACGGATAAGGAGTCGCCGTATTTGCAAAGGGAGACAAGGGTCGCGTTTACGCACTGTGCAGGTGCACGGAAATACTGTAACGCCCTGTAGGGACGAGACAATGGTCTATTGTAATGGAAGTATTATCTGTGCGTACTTGTGGCTGTGCGTGTGCTTCTGCGATGTTGGGAAACAAAAGAGGAACCGTCGAGGAGACGAAAATAGATGTTAATATGGCGTGCCGAGTCTCTTCGACGTCATCCTGAAGACTTTAATTATGATGGATTAGTTTGCGCAATTTTTGTTGTCTTTCATATTTCACGCTAATTAGGTAGGACGAAAGTGGTAACCGCTGGACGTTAATTAATACGAACTTAGAAAATTTATAAGGAAAACGGCGACAATTAAACGAACGCCATGGAGAGGGAGAAAGTGAAAGTTTCTAAAGAGGCAGGCGTGACGTTGATGTAACGAAAAATATTTTTTGAGTTTCAAATTTGTGGAATTAAAGATTTTTTTTTCTCTGGACCCCTATAAGGAATCTTCACTGTCTCCAGACCTTTGCTGGAATCTAATTTTATCGCGAACAATAAATAATCTACGCGAAGTTTGTCGTGAAAGTATCGCTCGCTTGTAAACGATTCGTAAATCATCGAAAGCGAAGAAATTCGAGCGACGACATTGAACCCGTAATTTATTCCATCCATAAACAGAAGGTTTTGTGGCTTTTTAGGAAAGTTTTCAAAGTTTTCAGATAAAAACGAATGAGACAGAGGGAAAAAGATATATATATATATACATGGATCAGACCGTCTAGCTCAAAAGTACACAATAAAGAAACCAAGAAATCGGAACATGAAATAATTAGACGGACTAGAGTTTCAAGTGAAACTTGAAAATTTGCAGAAATCAACTTCGAAAAGTACAAAGAAGTATATATTCATGAACACACGTTCCTCCTCTGACCATCTGAGAAGAACAATCGCATCCAGAAGACAAGACTTCAAAAACAGTTGGTAGCCTTTACTTCCATTGCTTCCAGACTCATGTGATCTGGGACAGAGGAAGACACGAAGAAACTTTTGGAAGACTCTTGCGTCACTGCTAAGAAAATCTAAAAAGTTTCGTCACTTCAGAAGGAAAGGCCTAAGGGAGAGTCATTTCAAGTGTCCAATACCATTGTGCTGTTTAGAATGACTAACTTAAAAAAAAATGACGTTCCTGTGCTTTCTTAGGACGAAATTTTTGTAGATTCTAAAATGGCTGCTCGTCCTGCCTTTTTCCCCATTTTTCATCCATTTGCTAACGCGTGTCACTCAGCTTCATCTCACACTGCTAAAGACTATCCCAGAATCCCAAAGTACGAGAGGCTAATTGTTAATGAGCCGAAGATTAATTACTACAACGAATAACTTTTTGGCTCTGTAATTTCACGCCAGACTTCCGGCCAGCTTTCGAGATAATTGTTACGTATTTATTCGCCAAGATATTTTCAATCTTCTCATCTTATTCTTCCTCGTCGTTGCTTCTTCGAATTACCACTTAGACTTCGAGAGTCAAAGAACGATTTTAATTTAATTAAGTCTACGCCACTGGCTCCCTGATAGGGGATCAAGTTTATAACCAAGTAGAGGGGAGAGGAGTGGAATCGGTTAGCAATAGAGGAGAAATTCTTACCCCCACTACTTCTACCCATTGACGTAGACCCTAGGGTTAGTCAAAGTCGAATTTCATATAAAAGATTGGAATCCTACGTGTAACAAATATGGTTATACGATGAAATACGATCTTTAAAATTCCAGCAAGGAACCTTGCAGCCCGTCCTGGCAGCCCGTAATACTTTTCACGAAAAGCAGCTTCGCGAACGAGATTTGTATTCCAGCCCCAAGAGAACGTTGGCCTTTTACGATCTCACGATATTTCCTCCTTGGAGGATTGCGCAAGAAATGAAAAGAGGCAGGTCACAAGGGAGTCCAAAAAAATATGAAAAAACAGTTCCCAGTCAATTCCGAAATGCTGTACAAACTTTTGGAAGCAATCGAAGGGTCGTACGGCAAGTGGCTACTTATCCTTGCGAAATTAGGCAAAGTTGCTGATCGGTAAATCTTAGGGGGGGGATGAAATTGGCGGCGTTAAAAGTTCTTCGAGTGTCTATGCCGGTGTTTGCTCAGACATTACGGATTACACGATCCACGTTCTACGATCGGAAACTGGATTAACCCCGTCGTCCTGTTGGCGCCCTTGTAGAAGTGTAGGGGTGGGAGGAAGAAGTGAAAAAAAAGATTGAATGAAAGGAAGAAAAAGAAGAAAAAAAGAAGTCTCTGCTTGGTATCCATCCACATATATTTTTGCAACCCCCCGATCGGCACCCCCCCCCCCCCCCCCCCCCCCCGATCAGAATAGAATGGAGAAAGGACACGTGGAGATATATTTGAGACGGGGTGGCGAAAGTCGTGAAGTGTCCTAAAAATAAGTAGGGCGCATTCGACGTAGTCCCGACGCTGATTTTGTTTTCGCAAACGACTTGGGGTTACTGCCATCCACGCAGAAAGGGGGATGGAATATAGCCGACTATTGTAACGTCAAGAGAAAGAATAACCCGAAGACTTTCTCCAAGTTATTTAGGACCCGCTCGACGGCTGTGAGTATTGTAGAAATAAGAAAGGGGAGGAAGCCAGAAAAAATATAGAGACCAAGAAGGATCAACGAAATAAAAGATCCTGAGGAAACCCAGAGGATCGAGGGTGGACGGTGGCTTTTCGTCGTGGGCGTTAACGGGTGATCCATAATTGAGAAAGTTCAACTTGCCCGACTGCCATTAAAACTTACGGTTGGGTAAGAAAATTTTGGATATTTTCAAATTGTAGACGTTGCGAATATTTTTTTCACGACTTAATAACCTTCTACTTGGATCCTGTTTTATCGCCATTAATATTCCTACAGGATAATCGATATCCCGATTTCCTATGTACGTAAATTCATAAGTGACGTAAACACTGCAATAATATTTTTCTATAATATATTCCGCTGCTCTCGAATTTGAATTTCATCAGGAGTCAGTAAGTAACTGTAATCTCCCGCTTCGTTTATGCTTAAAAATATATTCCCAGAATTCCTATCCTAACAGTTACGTATCCGAAGTGACATTTAAATTTCCTAGCTGTACTCGAAAAAGAAAAAAAGAATACGAAAAAGTCCAATTTTGCAGTTACTCTTCTCCTTCAACCCCTATTTCGATCGTCGCGACTCATGAAATTCTGATTGGTGAACTTTAACCTGTTCCCCTTTAAGAACTAAGTGCATTCGAATAAACCGAAGGTCACGTGCGCCATTTAATGTTACCACAAGAATACCACCATACTCACCAGGTCCGTTAATTTTAGCACAGCCTGTACGTAGATCAGTATGAAGATAATAGGTACCCTTTCAAACGGTAGTCCCTGAAGCAGCAAAGGGTCAAGATAAAATTCATCAGCTTGTAAAAATGAATTCCGAGTTGATTAGAGCCGAGCAGAAACAGACGCCATTACTGGTCAGGAAGTCCTGTTAACTAGAACCAGTAAGGTACCTACATGGTTACATAGATGAAAGCAATTTCCATTGGGTAATTCGGTAACGTACAACTCGATAACCCTGCAGTATTGGCTGAATAGATAGATCAGTCACAATGGAGATTTACTGTATCACAAAGGGTCCATATACGTACAATAGGCACCTACGACATTGGAATGTGAAATGTGAAAAGAAACCGAAGAAGAAGCGGAACCGAAAGAAGAAAAAAGAATAATGGTGAAAGAGCAATCGCATAGTCGTTAGCATTATCCCATAAAGAGAAGGGGGGGGGGGGGGGTTAAATAAAGAAAAAGAAACTAGACTTGAAATAACATACAGCCACGTTTACGTACCTGTGGGATGACAGGAGTAACGTGGGATTGCGTGAACTCTGAACTCGTTCTCATGGCGATGCCATTAGTGGAAAGTTTCTCGATCTCGAGTCGCCATTTTGTGGTGGAATGAGATAAGGTGAAGTAAATAGCAATGAGATTTCGAATTCTCTTTGAATTTTCACCGTGTATAATTCCCTGTAAGGGGTCCTCGGGAGTTAGCAGCCATTTTCTGCATTTGCCCGGTTTTTTCGTTATCGAACTCTCGGACGATATTTTGCTGCTGTGCATTTCAATGTTTTTATTCGATTATAAATTTCTTCTGTGTACCCACTTCGTGCTGGGTCATATGCAATGTTTACTCTGTCTATTGAGCGCGCTATCTAAGGGTAAACAATCGGAAATATTGCAGCGTAAACAAGCGTAGAGATTGCACAGGGTTGCGAAGGGGTAACACATTGCGTAATCGAAAGTTCGCCGCGACGCCTTCTGGATATAATTGTACAGAGTAACAGTAGTTGCTCGGGGGTCCGCGTGGCCCGTGGGGATATCCTCGCCACCCTGTATCGACCGAGAACCGCCCAGCTGAAGAGGAGCAACCCCAGTCTCGAGAACAACCCCCTAGATAGACTGCCGCGAAGATACGAGAGAGAAAAGAGACGAAAATAGAGAGAGAGGGTTAGAGACAATGAGGGTGGGGGTAGATATCACGTCACGTCACGTCATTCACGAAGCACCCCTTTCCGTAACCCTGAACTTGCTTGGGAGATGTCATTGGAAGTAACTTTGCGACCCCCTACGTGCTAGCGCAATTAAAAATTTTATCAGCGTCAAGTATAGGGGATGTATTACAGTAAATAGGATCTTTTTCGTTTTGGGGTTGAAATCGACTTTCTGAGTCAATCAAGCCGATTGCGATATTCTTAAAGGAATTTACTTCCCTTATCGTTTTATTTGATTACAGGAAGCTTGAGGGGTTGTATCTCGGTACGGGCTGTGCTTTAAGGGCGGTATATTAGTAGCGGCATTGCTGTGGAATACATAATATTATATATATATATATAATGTAGGCTCACAAA
This sequence comes from Pachycephus smyrnensis, assembly GCA_030142225.1. Taxonomy (NCBI): domain Eukaryota; kingdom Metazoa; phylum Arthropoda; class Insecta; order Hymenoptera; family Cephidae; genus Pachycephus; species Pachycephus smyrnensis. The sequence goes on along the minus strand of JARQST010000090.1, from coordinate 686,942 downwards.
TAGAATTTGTATATCTAGTTAATTCCAGGATACGATGGGGTTGGAATAGATAAATTGGAGGGTGGTATAGGTTAAATGATTGGTGAGTCTGGTACTCTCCTTCTGGTTCTGCCATTGGCGGGAGAATGGTCGAGGGTTGAACACCGATGGCTGATGCAATGGGGAATTTTGAGAGTTGACGTGGGACAACTTGATGGAAGGAATTTCGTAAGGGTGCTAACGCCAAAGTGCCCGGCAATTCCTCTCAGGGCCCAGAAGTCTCGCAGCCTACAAGGGCTTCCGCAGGGGATGGTTTCCCCACCAAACACAAACCCCTAACTATTTTACTCGGAACAGGCCTCACTCCCACGCCTACCCCTCTACTACTAACCTGCTATCCCGCAACCCCATCCTCAGTCTTAATTGATACCCTAAATTACAAGGGTTCATTTTCTCGAGTGGTTCTCACGCTAATCCTTGATTCTCCTGCGATTTATTTGAAGGGAGACACTTTTGAACGATTCCACATTTTCCGCAATCTGTGATTCCTCCCTTATGATTACTTTTACATAATCTGGCATTTTTATGAAAAAAAAAACGGGAAAAATGGATAAATCGTTTAAAACAGGATATCAAGGTGACGTATTGGTACGTGAAAAATAAAGTCTCAATCGTTAGTATTGAGTGACTGATTTATTCAATGATTTTCACATGCATGACGAATTCCTGTACATTGACAAACACGTACGTCCCGTATGGTATGTTTTCATTTAAACATTCTCAATTTTGCGTACAGATGTTTTTCACTCTACATTCATTCATTCTCCATTTGTTTGTCTTTCTTTCATTTATAGAGCTACGCTATCGCGTCTCGTCGCACTAAAAACGAAGCTGCAGACACTTCCGTTCAATTGAAGAAAAAAAAAAAAAAAATACGAGATCATTAAGCGTCCCGGTGTACTCGAATGACCGTACGTAGGGGAGCCGCAGCCCCAATAGTCTGGAGCAGTAAAGAACAAAGAATAAAAGAAAGAAAAACTCTAGCTCTCCCATGGGATATTTTTCCCATTCAAGAATACCAATAGTTTTTTTTTCCCCATGGCGTATACCAGACAAAACCACTTTTATCTCCCGTAAGATAATTCTCCGAGTTTTTACAGAGAAATCTCATCAGCAAAAATAATTATACTAATTCGCTCAGTACCTCAATGGCGACCAGTGTAATCTTCAAAATTCTCTGTAAATCGTCGAGGACTGATTACAAATCATTATCACGGAATGATCCATCGAGAGGAAAAGCTCGTTAATGACTTTTCATGAAAAATGGCGTAGGGACTGTCTCGTCGTATCAGTAGAAAATCTAATGGCGGTCATCACAGATAAGTACGGATAAAATTTTCCACTCTTTTTCTCTCTCTCTCTGTCTCTCTCTTTCCCGCGCACTATTCCCACGTCGAATAATCGTGAATTAGAGCGACGCCTCGCGTCGGCTTATCTAACGAAGTGAAAAGAAATCTCAAATACGTTGGTCTCTATAGCGCCGAGACGCCATAACGTAGACAAGGTCGGGCACTGTCGTTCCTCTCATGGTGATCCTGGCAGCGCCCCTGATATCGCTAGACGCTGGCACGCGCTACGTGTCCGGGCGTCGCGACGGCGGTCGTCGGTGGTGTCGTAGTGGTCGTGGGCCTTGGTATCGGTGAGTGCTTCATGGGAACACCACGGCCGTTTCTACCCTCTGAACCCCAGGGCCATTGGAGGGTACGTATCAGTGTGTTACGAAAGTCTTCCGAGAACAGGCAGTAAATGTAGAACGTTATGGAGTAGTTGATCACCTCGAGAAGATTTGCCAGTGCTCGGAAAACCTGTGGAGAAATAATATCCCGTCCAAGAGAAATAATGTGGAGAAGGAAGAAACTGGAGAAGAGCCTTATACGAGAGACGGTTGGCAATAAAGGGAAAGATGGAGTGTAACCTATGTATAGTATGTTTATATACTGTATATATACTATAGAATTATAAATGTCCCTAATAATATTAAAGTATGATAAATCTTCTTACCTGATAAGGATACAGACTTAGATTACTCTCGCTAAGAGTCACATTGAGAATAACCATAGGACTGACGCAAACCAGGAACAGGATGCTGGTGCTGCCCAGCAATAAAACTAATCTCCTCTCCTCGGCGAAGGTCCTGGGATCCTCGTCGCTACTCACAGTCCTCGAGAGCGTCATCCTTCTTCGACGCTCGCAGGATCTTCTGTACACTATCATAATGCGTAGATTGAAACCAGCCAGTAGAATTGTCGGCGCGACTTTGAACACGATTTCCAATACGACTTTGTATACCTAGGAGAAGGAAATTCATACATCCTGTATATGATAATGGCTGATGGATAGTACACGATGATATATATATATATATATTAATTTAACGTGGACAAGAGCGAATTAGAGCGACTTTGATTACCTGATAGAATAAGGAATGCAGGAAGAAGATGTTATCTCTCTTCTGATAAATTAGCGGACCGGCAGGTGTTAAAAGGCAGGTTGTTATCTCGCCGCGAAACACGCTTGGCAAATAAATCAAGAACGTGGCCAAAGGAATGAGAACCACTGTCAAGTGCGGTGGTCCACACAGTGGCCTCGTGTGCTGTCCTGGATGACAAACGCTTACGTAACGTTCCACTGTCAAAGCTAGGAGCATCATTACTCCCACTCCTGGAAATTAGTATATGCATTACTATAGGCATTAGATGGCTGTTGGAGTTTCTCGAGAACTTATGACGTAATAATAACATGAACGTATTTCGCTTTGGGGGTTAATCGTGCGCGAAGGTCCAATTTTTCTTTAGCTTTTTTTACGCTCGAGTATACCTGGACCATTTTTGTTGCTGTGGTGACAAAAAAGAAGGTATGCATCTCACCCAGGCAACCGTTTCCCAAAAATAGCTCCAGGTGCGCGTGATAGAAGGCCTGGGCCCAGTTACTCCATCTTCCCGTTTCCTTGTGGATGAGAACCCTTAGAGCGAAAGGGATGCAGAAAAATATAGCGAGTAGCGCAGCAGCTGAATATCCTGTAACAAAGGGATACAGATCAAGGACATTGTTTGCGCGTGTAGCTACTGTATAGGCGAAACATTTTGTTTGAGCTTTTAGGTAATATTTTATGAGAATTTAATATGCGCAAATTTTATTATTATCGTGATGATGCAATCTTGCTGATACGGATATCGGATTTGCTTTTAGGGTAATTCTTGGGTGGAATTGTTATTGCGTGTAAGTCGTGTAAGCACACTTGGTCTTATAACGAGAGATAACCTCTGCCGGAAAACTGTGCTTGCAAACGTGTTGACTCCAATTAGCAACCGTATTTGATTCACGCGGAATTACGCAAACACAATTAAAGCACGTGACTTTGCTCTGCGTGGTAACTGTCTACAATCGTAGAGTACGATGCGTTAGGACTTTGGTGAATGTACGAATTAATTTATTATTAGAGAAAGCTTATAATTCGAAAAAAAAATACGTAACTGGTGATAATGAGAAAAGAAAAGTTTTCAAACAGATAACCATAGGAACAGTGGTAATGTGAATGGGATCGATGAGATATAGTAGAAAGATGTTGGTTCAAGACCAATAAGAAAAATGGTGGCGGCAAGAGAAAGAGCGACTGTCGAAATCCTGTGTTCATTGTAGTAGGTTATTTCGCGATTCAGCGGATAAAGTCGGATTACCATAAAATCCAAATCGAGTGGGAAGGGTTGCAGCTCGGAGACATGACGGTGAAATGGGAGGAATAAGGTGGGAGGAGGTGAAAAGAGAGCAGCGCGGGAAACGCCGGCGGGAAAGTATAAAGAGATAAAAGCACTGCGCGAGATTTGCATGAGAAAGAAATCCGTGGACAGAATTATTGCGGTACCAAAGAGAATTCACTCCCGGGACTGCGTGCCTAAACTGCCTACCGATACCTAAATGCTCTATCCTGAGTGTCCCCATTTACTTTGGATGATTTTACCTTATTCCAAAGCAAAAGAAATCCTTCGTCAAAGTTCCTTGGAAAGATTTCAGATGCTGGCTATGCTTTGTTCCTCAAATGGAAAGTCTTGAAATATTCTATTTGATCTCGTGCGCGTCTTAAAGCTGCTGATTCGAAAGCCAAGGACAATGCCTTTCGGTTTCGTTTGTGGGAATTTCAGTATTGAATGGAGTGACATTGACTACGTTTCCATCGTGAAGGATTTAGAGGGGATTTTAACCAATCATTTGTAACATTTGAGAAGAACACACGAATTTTCTTCTCAAATGTTACAAATGATTGGTTAATCCTTCCTAAATCTAGGATTTACGAACTGGTGGAAACGTAGTCAATTATGCCGAGTTCGTGAAAATTATATCGGGTGTAGATAACGACGCTAGCAACAGGATTTTCCACGTTGCAAAAAAAAATCAAACTTATTGTGATAAAGTAGAAAAAGCTCCGCTTAGGACTTTCATGATTTCTTCATTATCGACACTCGTCGCAAGCTCTATGCGTTGTCGGTAAAACAGTTTCGTTCTCCAGTCGGTAACTGAAATTTTACAAGCTCTGTTCTCCTTATCATAGAATTCCTATGATATCGTCGGTGCAGAATACCAATGGTTTTTGCTGGTAAAGAAGGCAGTGAGAGTCTTGAGAATATTCAAGGATGCAAGAGGTTTAATCGGTTTCAGGATAAAAGCAGGAAAAATAATTGGCTGGAATCAAAGTGGGACACTTCTTTCCCCTATTCGACTTCGCATCATATTAAGCTCATGAAACTTTTATACGGCTTCACCGTCCCTGGCAGGAAAAGGAACAAGGAAGTTCGTCCATTAAGTCGGAATTGGAATTCCCACGGACATTTAAATTGCAATTTTTATGGGACTTCACTTCGGCCTGTATTTAAACGCAAAGAGATTACGAGTTCGAATGACTTCTGCTCACCGACATACTTATCCGTAGAGCCAATCATCTCAATGTTATTCTTCCTATCTCTCCCTCTTCGATTTCTTCATCCGCGATAACGGCTAATAATAATTTAATTCCAACCAGAGATAACTTATGCGTCGATCTTCATTTTATATTCGAAAAATTTCTTTTCCTGACTTTGCCCTGACGAAAGAATTACTTTCAATCTACAGTTAACGACGGGGCTTTACGTGACAACCCATACATTTAATCCTTTCCAATAAATAAAGAAAAAATATTTTCAAGTACAATATCACGATTACCTCGTAACATCGTTTTTTTGCCTTCCACAAAATATTATCAAAAATTTTTAACAACGCATCGACTTCTCTTCATTGTCTGTTGTTACACCCCCTCCCCCCACCCATCCCAAAAAAAGAAAAATCTCGTGTCCTCGTCAATGACGATGCGAAAAACGTGCATTATATCCCCGATACAAATAGATTTAATTTCGTCCCCGTTTCGCCATGATACAAGCACCTCGAATTCACAAAAAAGGTAATAAATCCTAAAATATGGATAAGAAACCAAAAGGGGCGTTAAACATTGAAATTTTCCAAACAGCAAACTCCACGAGTACAGTTCGCCTCAAGCTTTTAATCATATTTATTAAAGAAAAAGTTTAACCGAGACGCAATTTGAATCTTAAAAAGGATTTCGACTTCTTCTGTCCCCCATCCTCTGGACGACAGTGTAAATTCGCCCTCGATACACATTTCTCCCTCGCCATTTCGAAAGGCTGATTGATATACTAAAATATAGATTTGGCTTGGTTTCCCAGCAAAAAAAATATAACCAGTGGCCCATAAGTATCAAGACAATTTATACGGCACTGGGCTCAATTAAATACGTTAGTTCTTTTATCAAAAGCATCACGTGCCGCTATTCCATTTTCTTCATTTCCCTGCATCGCCTTGAAAAAATATATAACTACTGTAGCGCGTAGCAAAAAACTAAGATGTACAATTTTCTAGTTCTTACGAGCTGGACCGTAAAGTCAAACTGAAAATGAAAGAAAAAAGGGAAGGCCAAATGGAAAACAATTGTTCCACAGAGAATAACGACACTGCACAACAGATACTCCAGAGTCAGAAACGTTCTCCCCTATAGAGATCAAGACGAAGACTAAACGATAGTCAGCACCTGTCAATTAAAAAATTAAGACTCGACCCGACGTTTATTTCCAGTTTCAGTAAAATACAAGGCGGACGGTTTTAATGGACTCCGATCAAATGGAAGTTATCCCTATTGAGTCATTAAAAATTGAAAATGTCTAATTGATCTAGATCGGCGAGTCTTAAAAACTCATGGCCAAGAAGGTACGTGATACGAATATTTATAAAAATGCTTTATTAGAATTTTCCAATGAATTCCACTAAGTAGCAAAAAGAAAAGAAAAGATTTTTCGTTGATGGGAGGAGAGGTGGAGGGGTGGACGAAGGAGGGAGGAGGGTGAGATATCTTGGTATGAGAAACGCGGAAGTGACTCGTGGACCCCGGTGGAAAATGCTTTTTCTGGTTGAATCGTGCTTCGGAGGACACATTACAAATCGCACTTTCGAGATCTTTAATTTATCGAAAAGTGGAGTAGACAGCCCCAGTTTCGGTCATTTATCATGAGGGGTATTCACCGCGAAGTATTAGTCTCCCCTTTTCGGTGTTTCACTCGCGTGCTAAACAACGGCAATTCTCCTTCGGGTTAGACTCACCCTTAAAAACGTAACGGTCGTAATATTTCTGTCAGCCGTTTCGCCGCGACTTTCTTAGGTTTCACCCTATTTTTCACCGAACAGGAAATAATGGCGATCTACATTCACTGAGTTTTGTGGGACGCACAGTAGGTCCTCGAGTTCAATGTATTTTTTCGACAGTTCGTAAACAATACGATATCCTTAAATGACACGTAGCTTTCCTTAAGATTACGAAAATAAATATTAAAATAGAAACATAAACTAAATCCCATTGCAAAACCATGCACGGGCATAAATCGTTTCAAAAACTGTATACGGAGCCACGTGTTGTTTGCTAGAGACTTAATTGTTTTCGATCTGTCAAAAAAAGAAACACATTGAAATCATTGACCGACTGTATATATATTTTTGCCTGACGATGAAGAAGGTGCCGAAGGAACGTGGACGCACAGGCGAAAACGAAATAAAAAAGATTTTCAAAAAAAGAATGAGTCAGCCAATTTATACGGTGCTTAGAAATAAGAAAAAGAAGAAATCTAATTACGAAGCTTGAGATTGAAAATGAAGAAAGGAGGGAATGTACAAAAAAATATATCGAAATGTTACAGGATGTTAAAAGAAATGAGAGCCAAAATGAAATATTAAAAAAAAATAGGAAAAAAAACGGAAATATTCGATATAGGCTACGGGTCAAAGGTGAGAATGAGAATATTGGGCGAGGGAGTGATTGATCGACGTACGAATAGGAACGTATTGGTGTAATATTTGTGAAAAGAAATTACTCATAATGCCAACTGGAAAAGCTCCGGGTTAAAGGTAATCCAGGGTCGCGCGCGGAACCGGCAAATGACTTTAATATTATATATAGTGTGTGTATATATATATAGAAGAGCCGAGGCGTACTAATGAAGGCAGACAATAATTAAAACAGGGTTTATGCAAGGGACACCCACACGCCTCGTGTATTAAGTATTTCCGAATATGGAAAGTTCAACTCAATAAAGGTCATTATGATTACGTTGGTTGGCAGTTAACTGTGATAACAATTGTCAAGTGAAATGTACGCGTCAAAGAAAGCCCATAGCTTATTAATTCGGCTCCGTTACAACAACTTGGTGGATTATTAATCTCGTAGCTTTACCAAGAGGTTCAAACGATCCCACGCGACGTTAAGGGATTGTTTTATTATTCAATAGAAGCAAATCAGACGTATCCATTCTTAGCGTGGATCTTCGGAGTAATAATTTACAAAATCATTACGCATCTGCCACGTCCCTGAATATTGAGATATCGTCGTAGCCAATAAATATTCAAAGGCCTTTTGAAAAAAAATTTTCGTACGCTTGAATTTTCCGTTCCTTCCTTTTTAAGATTTCCGTTTCCTTCCAGTACATCTGTCAAGAAGTTAAAGCGTGCGTGCTCGCCTATATAGAAGGTATTATCCCTGTGTCAATGCCACGCACTCGTATCAACAGAGCCACAGAAAGTTGAAGATTCGAATCACGCGCTCTTGAATTCGCCACGTTTCCTTTTTGCCATCGACTTCGTGAAACGTAAAAAGAATTTGCCGAGGTTGCCGTAATCGTGATTTTTAGATTTCGACCCTGCCCGCACCCTTTGCCGTTACGAGAGAAAAGCCGGAATTGCTGACCACCCTCAATTTTTCCAAGGATTTTCACCATCTTTTCCTGTAAGAATTTCCATCTAACCGTCAATACACATGCTTGAGGATTTTTAATTTTTCATACTTTTGAATTTTGATTTTGAGTGTCGCTGTCGAATCGTTGGCTGGCTACTGGGTTAAAGAGAGGTATTACTTTATTTGCTCGCCGTTATTATCGTGGAAATTGCGTCAGAGTTCACTCCTACGCATACATATCCATATAGCTGTATGTAAAAAAAAAATAAAGGAGTCTTTAGACGTTTGTACGTGTAGCAGAGGGGCGTGGCGTGTTGCGTGCTTTTGCGCGACCCGTTATCCAGATTACTCGAGGACAAAGTGATCAAACCCCATTGCCAGCCAGACAGCGGAATAACATATGCATGTATATAATACCGTGAGAGAATGACGCGTTTTCACTCAAACTAACGATTAATCGTTGTCGCGTAGAGATTATGATAAAAACTTTTCAATTCGGTCGAACCTGCTCGTACGTCTTGTTTTGGCGCGTTTTCATAAAATTCAGGGACGACATTGTGACGTGCAAAATGCAAACGTCTGGTTATAAGGTAAACGCCATTAAAGTTTCAAGTCGGAATAAACTCGAGAATTTTAACGGACTCGCTTTTATCGAGTCGCCTTGGAAAAGCGTCGGTTTTCTCTTTCTCTCCTGTTTTTATCTCTTCTTTCCTCGCTTTCTCTCTTTCTCTCTTTCTCTCTCTCTTAATATCCTTCTCGTTGAAATGGTTACGGAAGGGAAACTCGTTATTGCCACCACGAATCATTCTCGTGAGCTGGAGACTATTAAAGGCGTCGAAGCTTTTCTAGGAGCATTGGCGACGACGCTCAGCGACGCCTCGCGCTGACTCGTTACTTCTTGAAATGCACGAGGCAAAGTAATAAGAGGGGTTGAAACGAAGGTATACCGGAAGGAAATCGTAAAGGAAGAGTAACGAACGATAACGTGGACGAGTGTGGGTAATATTTTCTTTAAAAAAAAAATGAAGAAATACTTTCCAAACAAACAAGTTCATGAAAAATCTGCGGACGTAAAAATATAACAGCGAAAAATGGAAACCTGTTGAAAAAGAGCCCGACGACCCCGTAGTAACGGGGGCAATGATCCACCCTGAAAACTCATAACTAGAAGGGTTGCTGCCCTGCAGAGCGCAGAGGATGGAGGGGTTGGAGGGGAGAGTGATGGAGGTTAAAGGGTGAAGGGTATGAAGGCTGAAGGGTAGAGGGGTAAAGCCAAGAGCCGCGAGGGAGATCAGACTGCACTGGGCTGGCAGGGGGAGGGGGAGGGAGGGTGAATGTGCAATATTGCCAACGTGGTAATAAACCATTCCGCGAGAATATTGTCCTCGGCTAGAAGAGACAACGGAAGAGTCGCTGCATTTTATCGCCACCCACCTCGATCATAGCTGCGCGATTCTCCCCCTCCCTTAGCCCTTATCTCTTATCCTTTTATCTTTTGTCTTTTATCGTTTATTCCACGCCACGCCCCTTACTTGGAATAGCATCAGGAAAATATAACTAATAGCACTTTGGTGAGCGGTCACGCTTACGAGAATCGGCGATCGGATTGCTTGGGTTAGGTTAGGTCAGGTTAGGTAAGGTAAGGCGCGATCAATCAATATCGAATAAAACTTCCTCCTTCTCGTTACGAACGTAACGTACACTCCGTATAAAAATATAATACAATTTAGTATTCTTGAGTTGTCTGTAAACTTCGTTCATGAAAGTTGAACCATTACAGGTACACTGTGGTACAGCAGTGTTTTAGTTATCGTAGAAAGGTCAGACCGATAATGCAAAATGTAAAGGTACTTTGGGTGATCCGCGAAATTTCATCTTCCGCATGAATTCGCGACAAGTCGTGACTTCCGTGCGATTCGATGGTCACTCCCTTAGGGGTTGGAACATCCGGTCTGGTTTTTTTCCTCACCCGGAATTTTTTTTACTCCCGCAAGCGCCCTTTTTCCACTATCTCAAACTCAATGAGGATTTGAAAGTTTTAACGAATCGAGTTTGAAGGAGAGATTGTGCTATTTTTAGAAAAGCTTCCAAGACGAAAGGTCCTTGCGGTCCAGAATGTTCAGATGACGTGGACGCTCAATATTATCGAAGATGCATCTACCAATGCCTTCTCGGAAATAACTAGAGGTGTCTATCATGGCGACTAGAAAATGTGGAAAAACAGATAAAAAAAGATGGCCGACGACCTTCAACATAAAATTAACAACGATCAGCTACACGTTTTGCATAGAGAGTGCAGCCTCTTCGGGTATCCACTTTGTCTTATTTTTCGTATGCAAGAAAATGATCCTTCCTGTTATACAGGGTGTTTCGAAAAGTATCAGCCAACATCCCCAACACCTGACGCTGCAAAAGATAGGAGCAAAATAGACATTGTCATATTATCCCATGGAGATACGCTGTTCTAAAAATAGCATTTTCTAATCGAATAATAAATTCGTCATTAACAATAGATTCGACCTGACAGTTCAGCCAGTACAGCTACACGTAATTCAAAGAATTTCGAAAACGCAGAATCGCAGTCGAGAATTGCGAGGAAACCTTGAAACTTTCTGATCGCTAAAAAAATGTTGCATTTTGTTTCATTAAGCCTGATTTATTATTTTCTGCGACATTCCGCACAAGTGGATCTGTCGTTACCGTTTGCAAAATTCATTTTTGAAAATAACCTTGGACGTCGCGAACGATACTGGCCTATTAACGAATCTGTTATAAATTCGTGAACCTATATGAACTCTTGAACCCATGAACCCACGATTCCATGAAAACTCTCAGCCACTAACCAACGAACAAGCGAACGAACGGTAAACACACGTAAGTTAAGTTATGCATCAGTTAGTTGCCAGCTATCTAGTTTGCTCCAGATTCGAGGACTGCAGCCGTGAGGTATACCGGGTGTTCTAAGAGGTTCGATTCGTAGTAACGAGATATGGAAGCTCAAACTTTTTCCTAGACGACAGAAACAAATGGCGGCGAATAAATATTTATAGTACGGCTATACACACGATACGCGTCAGATTCGCGTTGCCAATAATTTACAAATGCGACGCATTGAGAACGGCGAGTACTGGTTTTTTTTTTTCTTTGAATTTACGGATCGTATCTTATCTTGGTCATTTCTCTCGAACGAATATACACGTAATGTATATCCGAGGTTATGTAACTGATATTTCGTATAGCACGTACTACCTACAACCTATGTATTCGTGTAAAGAGAATTTACGACTTCGATTCTGCTTCGAGATTTTCGCGAGTTTTCATTGCACCGCGTGCAGTCAGATAAATCTTAAGATCCAGGCCACTGAATTATTTACACGCTAATTCGACGCCCTCACATGGAAATCAGGTGAAGGATGGATTTTGACTTACGGTCACACCCGTTACGTGTGTTTCCCATTAAAACGTAAGGGAGCCTTTCGAAATTCGACTGGCGACTCGAATTCCCATCGATTTCAATTAAACCTTATCAGAAGTTATATTCACCGAATTGTCTAAGAGATTGATCAACGTTTTACGTAGTTTAGTAAATATCTTCTTTCTTTCTTGTTTTCTTATTTAATATTTCTTCGCCCAAACGAAACGCAGTCTATAGATATGTATTATATGTAAAATACATACGAATGACGTCACCGTGGACATATCCTAGTATTCTATAGGGCGTAACGGTGGTCGCGCGCTATAGATATAATAAATTGAAGGCTTCAGCCGTCGCCACGACTCCCATGGCAGCCATTGGCTCGAAGAAAAAAGAAAACTACGATATAACGATGTCTTATATTATACGTCAATTTCAAACGTCCCAGACGCCTTAAGGATCCTTCGCGATAGACGACAAAAGTTGTACCACGCGTCGACGTTATGACGAAACTCAAGGCCTTGTGCACTTTTCTTTTGCTAAAGTTTCGCGACGCATCCCCTGCTCCTGCGGTATGCGAATTCTCCGTGAGAAGAAAAAAGATCGCGAAAGTCCTTGACGTTTACTTGTCGTTTAATCCTTGGGTCTTATTTTAAGAAAATCTCCATACACACAACCCCTTGTACCCATGGCGTACCCATGGCGTACCCATCATCCACGACGTGATACTATATACCTCACTGTATATATATATACTCTTCCGTCACGGTAAAGAAACCAAGAGATTTACGCACACCCGGTATAACGTTTTCGCTCTGCTGCCTCGCACTGGTAAGGTACCTGCAGATGTGCATACATTTTGCGAACAAACGACATCGCTCCTGCAGTCGGCGCGTCGAGCTAGAGAAGAAAATAGGGCGGAACTGACGACGTGCGTCGAATGAAAAATTCCAGAGGAAAGAAGAAGCGGCGAGTGGGGAAAGGGGGACGAGGGATGAGATTCGCGTCGCCATTCTCATCTCTCGCCAATCGCTCTAAATGAACCGGTATTGCGGCGAGTTAAAACAACCCCCTGAAAAAAATTGGGACACCGCAAGCGTCGAAAGGGTGTTACGGTACTAAGGGTTGCTATCCGATCTCCCCAGGCATGTTTCTCTTAATAGTATTTTTCATAGTGAAATTAAAAAAACAATTTTTAGACACGTACCACCCCCTCCCCTTCTTCCCCTCTCGCTTCCCCTATCCCATAAGTATCATACTTAATGTGGCAATTACCCATCGCGTAACCGGATACCTGGTCGTAATTCGATTTTCTCACGAGGGAAGCTCCCCTTTAACTCGTTTCAACCCCCTTCGCCACGTGTTCCGTCTCGTCGAGACAAAACGGCCTATGGCGGCCAAGGCTTTTCCACTTAGGAGGGAGACTGACGAGAGAGTGAGATGTAAATACGGAAACACTCGAGGCGTGCCTTCCCACGGCTTTAAAGTCACGAGCTGCCATTTCTGGCTGCTTCGTAACATTTTATTTACCGAATAAGAGACTCGGGTAAACATCGTTAAATCTTTCATCGATCCTCACCTCGTTAAGGGTCGAAGGAGCTTGCTGGATCCTTGGTATTTTTATTTTTTTTATTGAACAGCAGGTCACCAGGACTCATCTCGAGTTGTCCATTGAACTAGTTGAGGATAATTGGCAAGAAAGTCTGTCGGTGTCGTGTATTGGATGTTTCTGTTTTTTGTTCCTCTCGGTCCTCTTTCCGTTTCCAAGGCTACCACTGTTTTTATTGGAAACGTAAACAATATCCAATGTATCCTATCGGATGACGGAGTCTCGTCATGCGTGATATTCGACGTCAGTCTAGGCACGTCATACGTGACTGTGACTATCTTAAGGAGTCACTACGCGACACACCACTATGCGGAAGAGTCGCTGCATATAAATTGCAAAATCCAATCCCTCCCCCGGGGGGGTCGCGAAGATGGAAAGGAGAGAAAAAAGAAAAGGTGAAGTGGCAGGGGATACTGGGGCGTCGAAGAAAAGATGGCAAAAATGGGTATGGGGGGAGGGTTGGTAAAGTGAGGGGAGGAAATATTCAGCGGAAAAATATTCGAAAAATCATTCGAATAATGGCGGTCCTAGCAACGCCGTAGAGACGAGAGTCTAAAAATGGAAGCGGACGCGTAATACGCGAACGGTTCAAAGAGAATCATGGATACCCTGTGAGAAACCTTTTTGACGTAGAAGTCTTTAAGGACAAGAGAAGTACGTTGTAGGAATATGGTATCGTCAACCTTCCCCCTTCGTGCGGCGCAAACAGGTCCTTCAAAAAAAAAAAGAAAAAAGTGCCGATGGCTGCTGAATTTAACTTTCCTGGAATCCAACCTTCCAGGATATTAAGGTATAACAACGCGGAGGATCCTGTTTAAAATTGTATGAAAATAAGGAATTTCTGTCGTCTTGGCGAAAACATAGGTAACGTCAAGGACAATTGAAATTCATTGTATAATCGGGGCGGTGGAAGAGGGGTAGTTTAAGCGTAGGTGACGCTATGGCGATTTATCGTTGTAAGGGATGATCCTACCGCTTTTATCGGAGGAATTTCTTGAAAACGGGGTCATGGGGACCTCGGTAGGCGGTTCTGTGAATGAGGGGCAGGTGGGGAGGGAGGTTCTAAGAATCGATGAACGGAGCGCTTCAAGTGCGCGCAACGTATTGCGAAAAATTCGCAAAATGACATCTGCCTCCTTTTGATTTTTCAAACGGACACTAGTTGGTCATATTCGCGAAAGGGGATCGTGGAAACGATAGGAGCCTGTGACAGGGAAGGCTAGAGCCTTGCTCAACCTTGTGGAATTTCTCGAGAGATGCCAATGGAATTTCACTAGGTCGTGTATTCTCTCTCGGACACGTTGGAATTCCTGTTTCCATCGACGCCATGTCAATTCTCTATTTTCACTGGACATGACGAGGCAATTCATTGTCCGCGAGTGACTATTCTTCCTTGCGCTGTCACAGGGGAATATATTGTGTTTATATTATACTGTCGTGCGCAATATATGTGTACAAAAGAAAATAATCTAAGGGTAGCAACTACAGGATTTGCTTAAAGTGACATTTACTTCGGTCGTCCAAAGGATTGCAGTTTCGACGAAAAGTAATTCGTAGCGTGAGGATCCGATCGAACGGATCTCGATTACGTCGTAAAGTAATCATATCCACGTATGCTTCTGTGAATATCCAATTTCCGATTTTTTCTGAAATATATAGGTAGCCATTGGTTTTTTTTAATCATGGAAAATCGTATAGCGAAACTTCATTAGGAATTACGCGGACGTTGAAAACGCTTGGAACAATTCAATGGAGCTGTTTCAATGGATAAATTATCATTTCATCGCGGCAAACGTCACTGAGCGAAATGCCGAGAAGTTTGAAAACTCGGAAATTGTAAGTTTCTTTTTTTGTCTCCGGTCTCGAGTATTTCTGAATGTCACGTTGAACCGCAATTTCTCCTTGAAAAATAGTCTTTTGTTTAACAAGCCCCTTTCAACGCCAAGCACGACTGTATAACTCGTAAGTCAAAGGAACGTAAAAGAAAACAGAATGATTGTCTCAGCGACGATAACGACGCGTCGTATCGATTGTTGCGCGGGAGCCTTAATAAAACGTAACGTCGTTGCAGGATTATTACGTCAGTGCCACAGTAGCAGGTGCTTCCCACAAAGTGTCGTGAAACAGGGTAGAAAGTTACGAAATGTATATAGGGGTTGAAGAAGGGTTGGTCCATGAAGCCGCGGGTCAACGGAATTGTCAAGCTTTGGTAAACTTATTCTTTATTCAGACTTCGAAGGAAAATTCCAGGACACGACTTTCAGCATTGTTGGCTTACTCGTTTCTCCCTTATACTTAGGGGTGAGTTGAAAGATTCAATGCTCCCCTGATTAAAGTCATGAATCAAGCCCCGAAAGTTTGCGGTGTGCACCGTGAACGTGGGTGGGAGCACGAAGAAGGAAGAAGAAAAACAAAGGAGAGGAAAAGGTCCCAAAAAAGGTTTTTCGGGGTCAGTCAACCCTTTCATCCCCTAGCGTGCAGAGCCATAACGCGGCCATTATCGTTGGGGTGCTCGTAGAAATAGCGATGAACGGCGGAAAAAAAAGAACAGTTAACCCTCTTTTTGAATGGCTTAATGGGCATGCTTGTATAAAAGCCTACAAATTTGAGGGGGGTGGAAAAAAATCCCCTTCCACGATACACAAAAGTTTATCTGTATTATTAATAAAAGTCATGTTCAACGAACCGATCAACACGATAGGATTTTCCATTTCGTTACCGTTCACCCCTTAGCTGAATACCCGGATAGCTAGTATTCCAAGGGGATGACAGTGCTACAACCCCTAGAAAGTAGTCTGTAACGTCGCCACTCGACAATAAGGTAAATTTTCCACGTTCGAAATTGCATTCGGGGCAAATATGTATGTAGGGGGTGTGATTTCTATACCTATAGGTATTCCGGTTGGTTCTCTATACAAAGAGAAATATCGTCCTTTCTTCTTCCAAGTAAGGGAGGGTGGTGCGAACAGATCACATTTTCTTACGTTGATATTCCACCATGAGAAATATCCTGCGTCTTGGATGCTCTCAGTCAGACAGAAAGGAGACAATAGGCAGCAGGGTTCGTTGTCCTGTCGTATATAAAAGATTGACGTAAGAAATAAATATAAGGGAAGTTGCTTAGGGATGAATATTAGTGCATGGCCTATATAATATTTTCTTTTTACAAGAGCCGTCTGGTGCCTCGCGAATATCATGATACATATCCCGTGACATAAATTTCAATTGTCGTGAAGGTTAGTAAGAAGCAAGGGCTGACAAGGGTTGTTGGTACAAATATTTTTCGTTTTTTTGATCCACTCGAAGTATTTTGACAGTTACCGAGGATATTTTGTAGGAGAGAGATTTCACCTTGAAACGATAACCACGGTTTTCCTTTATTCGGGGTAGAAACGCACCCTTATGAATTCCCAAGGAGATCTTGGCTGTGGCCTTATTTGTTTCATTAATCCAACCCCAATATCAATAGTGACATTGTTAAAGGGTGATACTCGTAAATCATTCATACACGGGATTTATATTAACCCTGTGATTAACGACTACACCTACCCCCTATTGACATTTTCGAATCTAACGGGTCTCAATTACTATTGTCATGTCGATTCAGTGATTTTAATCTCCGGTGTGTAATTGTGGATCGTTATCAAGGCTGTTACGAGAATTGCCTGAAGAACAAACATATTTTTTTTGTTATCAATGACGTTTCTATGGGACCAATTAATTGTAGGCGTAAAATGATATTTTAAAGGAAATACAGAAAAGTCTTGTTGATTGGGGTGAATTTTCATTGTGCGAAAGGATGAAGTCGTTCTACAGGAAAGTTGCTTAATTCGAGAGTAAATAGGGGATGGAAGAGGTGAGAATTCACCCTTATCAATGGCAGCGCTTATTGACACTGGCAGAGACGTTTAAATAAGGCCAAAAATAGAAACGTCGTAGGTGGCGGTAATGAAAAAACAAAATGGAGGACTGTTTGCAAAGAGTAGGAGACTCGAGTCGCAAAAGACTGACGGAAATAACGAATAGTCCCTAGTGCTCTAAGCACTTTTTCAATGTTTCACGTAAACCGATAAACGTGCTGGATATCCCGGCGAATTCTGCGTGAAATTCAATCGGCGAAGCTGTTGGAGCTTTCGACGAAAATACTAAATCAAATTAGGGTTGTAATTTCCCCTTAATGTAGGGACTCAGCTGGTTTAGCGAGTGGCCGGAAATGACTAGAGAAATTGAAAGTCCCGCAAAACTATTCAGCGACTCTTTCAGCAGAAAATACGAAAACGTAAAAGCAATGGCATAGGAGGTGGGGGGGGGGGGGGGGGGGGGAGAAGATGAAATGGCGAAGAGATGAAAGACGTCACGAGAAGCGAAAGAATTCTTGAGATCGAGTCCAATCGAATTCATCCCTTCTTGCATCCTGGTCCTTCCTATGCAACCCCTGCAGACCCCACCCTTCCTGAACCAACCAACCAAGTCATTGCACCCGAAGAAATCGAAGGTAGTAGGTTGGTTGTTAATTTGAGGAAACTTTCCAAAGGGATTCGAAGAAGATACCCTGGGGTGGTTTCTGCACCCCACGTTCCCTTCCGCACGCACGGATGCGAATGAAGCACAGGTCGAAGACTGGAGGGTAGGAATTCCCGTGGGACGGGACGATTTGAAATTCCATCTAATTGCCTGCAACAGGATTTACCCTGAAAGAGGTAGGGGCTCGCTTTTAGGGGGTTGAACCTAGTAGACAACATCCATTATGTATCGGACGATACGCTGCGATACGCCAGGACAGGATCTTTGGCCAGTACCTCTCGTAGCAGGTATTCTCCTAGGTAAACCCTTTAGAATTTTCATCCCTTCTTCTTCGTTTAGTTATCACTTCATTATTCCACGCTTCGCTGACTCGGTGACGTCGCATTTGCATTCTTTGGTAAGTGTACACGAGGGTGTAATGAGGAGTGAAAAATTCATACGTCACGAACTTTACGTTCTAGTGGTGAGAATTTAGTATTACAGGATGAATATTGCGCATAAAGTCTTATCAGAATATTAGGACTGTCCTCTATCTAGTGTTATGATCAACTACCGGACGTTACGTTGGTTTGCGGCGAGGGATGCCAAGAGCCAAGAGACTGTTAGAAAAATTACAAGTCAAAAAGATAAGGAAACAAAAAAAATGGAAAGACCACAATGGAGATATAGAGGAAAATTTATTTAGGAGAGGTAAATGCGCTTCGTATCCTGGTTAGGTACTTTGTAGGTACTGTACCTAGGTAACTATAGGTAGAGTACCTACAGCAAGTACAAATTGAGCACAATTACTTTGGCCCCGCATCAAATAGCAGCCGGTTCCCCGACCATTTGGCAGTAGTTTCGCGATAGCTACTGTATACAACAGCCATATAATATATATATATAGAGACAGATATTCAAGTCAAACGCACAAACTGAAGTTGATTCTACAATAGGAATCAAATGGAGACGCTAACTTTAGTTGGTACGTTTGAACTGAATAAGCCTGTATATACTGTAAATAGCTACTATTCACATACCATAGTAGAAGCTTAACGTCACTATATACTTAGCCTAGCATTATCTCTTTTATTTAACGCCCATCCAGTAGATTCTGCTTCCTCTTAATTCGCGTAAAAAAGCCCATTTAGCGGGTGTACGTTCTTTTACATGAAAGAAAAAAACATGAATGCCATAAGCGTTTGCAAGGACGAAATTAATATTGCCAAGCGTGGGTTTTGGCTAAAATTTCTATAGCTATGCGACCTTTGTGGACGAACCTTAAAGCCCTCTATCTGTTACCACTTACGACCATAATGCTCAACTAATCTGGGCTTTTTACAAGCCGGTCGTGATAAAGAGCAGGGATGGACCAAGAGATGAAGCTGTGATTACGGATCGACTGTGTCCACGCATTAATAGTACAGCAGGATATGAGAAGTCGAGGATCTCGAAAATAACGTGGAAGAGGTAAACCAGACGCTTTTCAAGGAAAATAATAATTTCATAGAAATTGAATCAAACGACTGATTTATGAACTTTAAGAAAATTTCTTTTTCCTTTATCCCAAAAATGCTACGCTTATCGCAAAGTGAAATCGTGATAACTGTCTAATTTGACTGTTGTATTTTATAAATTGCATCGACCTGTATCCTATGTATCGTATCTATATATACGGAAGGAAGAAACGAGTGTCGATAATGCATCGCGTGCAAAGTAATGCAATTGAATTTTCCGTAGCGTTATATTACGCAAACATGGAATAACTTTATTCCCAACTATTTTACCGGGCACCCATTGGCCACAGGTACAGTTGGTTTTTTTCGCGCTGGGTGTCTCATTGAAATCTATAGATATATAAAAACTGAAGAATACATATGATTTAATGAAAATTCTTTACTCACCCCTCATATAAATATAGGCAGTGCCGCGCATGTTACGTCTCGTCAGTACTACGAGATTCAAGACATTTCCAATTATTCCAAGACAGCAGATTGCTGGCATGACTATACCGTAGCTGACTCTCCTGAGGGCGGCTGTTCTTGGATCTTCCAAGATCGAGTCATTTTCCGGAAACAGGCATAAACGTATAGAGGCCTCCGTTACGTTTTCCGTATCGGTCATTTTGAATTGTCTCTCCTACGTCATTTCTATAAGCGCAAGAATTCTTTTTTTTTCCTTTCTTTTTGACTCTCGTAGATACTATGCTACACTACACTTATATCGCTATTAAATCATCCCTCGCCGCACCCCCTTGGACACGGGAGATATATTCTTCCCGTTCTTTTTTTTTTAATCCTTTCCGTTCTTAATCTTCCTTCTCCTTCGTCTTTACCAATTTTACGACTTACCACCCCGTAGAATCCTCATCGTTCATACTTCACTAGAATTAATCCTTTGGAGTGTGTCGATTTATTTTTTATTTGGAATGTCGTAGAGCACTTTCTTTCTTTTCTTCTCTTGAGCGTCTGAGATCTCGAAAATCTCCTTTGCTTCTTATTCCTTCTCTTCGAGAATGTTCGATGTCTACGTTTTCTATTGTTTCGTCGGTTGATCTCTTGGAGTTACTCTTGAACGATTTTATTTGGACAAATTTTGTTTTCATTATCATCCAAGGAACGACGTAATAGATTTAGCATATCGTACACGTACCACGTTGTTCTCATTGTTCTGCGAAATGATTTTATTCGAACCACGTCCACGGTATTTAACGCTCGATAGGACTGCAGTTTTAATAAACATTGCTCGACGGATTCCATCTCTTGAACGTCGAAGAATTAATAGGAGCAGTGGACGAGATGGAAAACACGCGTTGCATCTTGCTGAGGAGTTCACAAGGTTCATCCTCGACTTCCTGGATAACACCGGTAGAAACCGATGGCAATGGGGATTGTACCTGGGAACAGAGAATGGAAATATCCTTATCAGTATATATAGCCAGTCGAGGAAGATTTTCAGGAATAGCGCAGAATAATTCGGACATACTGGAAAATCGAATCCAGGAAAAGATACGTCTGATTTCAGTGTAGCTGCGGACTACATGTAAAGTGCTGTATCCTAAGTGAAGAAACGAAAGTTTTGATATTCCAAGGATGAAGAAGAAGAAGAAAAATAAGAAGAAGAAGGAGAAGAAGAAGATCAGTACTCGAGAAAGGTACGACGAAATTTTACGAGCATCCTGGGCTCCAATGGGATACGTCTGTCCTGGAGTATTTGAAATACAGGGAAGGATGAGAAGGGTGGGAATAAAGAGAAGGGAGGGAATAACGAGAAGGGAGGGAATGAAGAGAAAGGAGGGAATGAAGTAAAATAACGAAAGAGAGAGAAAGAAGCAGAGGAAATTGTCCGAGGACTCCGCTTCCCAGAAAATCAGTTTACGATGTTCGTATCCAACATGATGCATCTTCCCCGTTAGCAATACCGGGTCAACCTTGACTCCTGGCCTAAAAGGGCGGAAGAGAAACAGTTCCCCCGTTAAATCCATTTTGGCAAATGAAATATCCGAGCGTCATTCAACTAATGAAATTTCCTTTTAAAGAAACAGCTGACCTGGAGTGATCGCGTGCAAAGAAGACAAGAAATTACGTAGCGATACTACGTAATACAAGTTCACGATAAAGACACGCAGAGAGAGAAAAAAAGCAGAAAAAAGCAAGCAACACCAGCAAGGTGGGGAGGATCAGAGAAATTTAGCTTGGCAGGGAAGGGAGAGTGAGAATTTGTAATTAGGATTAAAATACACGCAAACCTTTTTTCGGCGTGGAAGCTACCCTTAACGTAACCGCGGACCTTAAACCTCGTAATTTCTATCCCATTAAGCTGGATTACACATGCACTACCTACTGGCTGGCAGTTCGTGTGTATATACTCTTCCCGCAGCTGGACCCAAACCCTTGTAAGCGCAGCTGGTGCTTTGAAAAAGTGAACAAACCAAAAAAGAGTAAAAAGGAATGGTGGATATACGTTATTTCTTTTTATCATTTCTTTCCTTTATTTTTTATCTCTCTATCAAACCAACCAGCCAGTCAGGCAACCACGCGTCTCTTTACGTATGTATAACCGTCAGCTGTACGTGAGGAGACTCGAAGATTATTACTGCCGAGGTTATCAAGGGACCCGCAAGTACTTCGGCATGGTCACTCAGCTGCACTTCTATACGAACTCAACTTTTCCAATTGCTACTCAGCGCTACGAGTAGCATTCTCGATAGGGGAGGACTCAGGATACCCATCGTCGGCTAACACCAGGATCACAACAGAAACAGCTCAGAAGTATATCTATCCCCTTGGTAGGTATCTTAGAAGCTTTTCAACAATACGGATTCCTCTGGCTTCTCTCTTTCTTCTCCTGAATGTCCTTACGAAAAATCCAGTGAAAAAGAAAATCCGTCCCATCCTACTGGTACACGCAGTCCTGTCAATATGGCCAATTATATACGTTAGTACCCACATGGTTGCATTAAGCTATACAGTACAGCAGTGACGTAACGGTGGCAGAAATAAAATATCACGGTATCCTGTACAGTGAGTATCGGTAAGATGTATACGACTCGCGAAAAAATTGCTGTTAAAATTGCATAAGCTGCCAAAGTGGATGATCGCCAAGAAAGCCTACGGTAGATAAATTCCGGTTCTTTCATCTGCATAAGCTCGTGTTATTACCGTCGGATGCTATTAATCACCCTTTATGGGTTATTGTGATCCTGATCGGTCATGGGTCGACGCGTTCACCCTGTTAAGAGGAAATTTTCAACAGTGATAGTTGCCAAGTAACAACAATAGGAATTATAACACTGTATAGTGTATTATAGCGGAATATTTTGTATAAAATAGTTGAGGAATTCAGCAAATTCCTAAATTAGTCTAAGCCAATTTTGTATAATCTATTTTCAGTGTGGTCCTTGAATCGCCCTGTAGAATTTACCTAATCAGAAATGCCCGTCCCGTTCCAGGAAGCTGATCGGATGAGCGGGTTAATGGCTGCTGCATTTTCAGAGTGGTTTTGTCAATGTGTGAGTGAGTACATTTGTGTGTACACACATATTGAAAAGGACGATTGCGTCAGGATAGTAAGAATAGTAGAAAGAGTCACGATATGGCCAGACTAAGAAGCGGCAAAGGACAAGAGTGTAGTGTTACTGCTGTTATCACCGTAAGGAGGAGATAGTTCCTAAACTTGCTGGGAATCTGAGATGACGCGTGATAAATCGCGACAGGGTTGTTGGGACAATCCAACTCCGTTTGCTAGGAGCGATTACTTAGAGTGGTGGTGAGTGGGTGAGTCTGGTGTGTCATGGGGTCGGTGGGAAAGAGGGAGGAGAGTAGCAGAGATAAGGGATGAAACGACTCTTAAGATAAAATCCGATCACGTAATCACGATCGACGACAATACTTTTGGAACTTCCTAAGGAAATTCCATTGGTTGGTGATAATTTTTTTTCGCAACCGCGCTTTTCCTTAGTTTTGTGCGGAAGCGACGCTTCGTAAAAGAGTAAGAAAAAATAAGTTTGCTTATCATTCCGTTTGGACAGCCGTCAGAAGAGTGTTGAAATTTCGAAGAAAGTTTGTGTACGGCACGAAGGAGATTCTTTATTGTATCGAGAAAAACGGAAGTATCTTGCCAGTGCTGATAAGATTACCGATCGAATCGAAGGGTTAAAAAGACTGGGATAGGCTGGCGTATGAATTCGCGACGAGGAATAACCTCAATTCCGGGAAAAAAAGAAAGAAGAAAAACACAACTTCCGGACGGGAACGGTAAATTTTCGTCACACGTGTAGGCACTGAGAAATTCAGTAAGTTTCCCGAGCCAGCTGGGACGCGACGGATGTGTTCGCGGAGTCGCAAATCGGAATTCGCGACTACTCGCAAATATTGTACATTCAAATTCGCGGCGGAGTCGCGAGCTGAATTCGCATTTAAGTTAACGAAAAACTACAGGGGAGTGTATGACTTTGACAGGGGTAAAAGAAAAACGTTAAAACTCGAGCAGAATTAGCATGAGCATCCGAGTGACCCGTTTTGTATTCTTTTCAAGCTCCTGTCGTTTATTCATCAATTTATTTAATTCAGCCAAAAATTCAATTCCTTGCTCCACGCTTCAGCCTGCTCCGTTACGAGGCGCAGCTTAATACCAAAAACAACTTCCTCGTATAGCACACTTGGATTTAATCTTTCTAACCTGGATTTACATATTCCCTTAAGAAAGCATTACTAAGACGTCCTGTCACGTTTTACAGCATCCTCAAGTTAACTGCTCGATCGTTTTTTTCTTCAAAATATCGAAGCCGAACCTGCCGAAAACTTTAAGCTCCCAGCCACCCTCCTAGAAGCACGTACGAAGCTTTCCACTTTTAAATATCGAATTATCACGAACTACCCTTATTAACGGCACCGAATACCTGCAGCCCCTACGCCCCGGTACGTCTTGGGACAATGGAAGCTTTAGGTATTAAAAAATCGATTACCTTTGAGAAACTACGAATACGTCCACCTGGGGGGCACCTGCTTTTTATACAGAATTCACGTTATAAGGTTAAATGAACTTTTTGTCGATCCAATCTAACGTCCTTCAGGTGGGTCTTGAGACTTTAGTCTGGGGAGGCTAAAAAGAAGCTAAATCCTCTTTAGGGAATATCCTTGAAGATTATACCACAACCTTTAGATCCCGGTGTAGATTAGTCAGAGTCTCTAAGAAAGTCGTGGTGTAAAGCAAGCTTTGCAATTATTGCACCACGTGTGACAAGGAGAGTAATGGTGTCCGGCCAGGGGGTTGAAACTTTCGCAGAAGCTCGCGAATACACGAAGTCGTTACTACGACTACGACTACCCCTAGACAAATTAGCATATTCAGCTTGGTGGAACTTGCTCAAGTTAATTAACGCAGATTGCGTAGCCGGTGCATGGATGGGTAACGAAGGTAATTAGGCTAATTACGATCGTGCACTTGCGAGCGATCGTACCGATCTCCAAGCTTGTCATCGCGATCCTGTACGTGTTATCTTCTGCAGCCTCCCCTTTGCATTACGTACAAGGATTATTTTCATTGGCCAATATAAGTGTCATTCGTTACCACAAATTAGTTGCGCATTATACGAGTAACTTTAAATAAGGAAAAGAAAAAGACAAAGAAAATAGAGATAAATATTGAAAGCCAGTTCTCCTCCATAATGGATTTTACGCCGTGGATCATCCCCTAGGGATTTTTCTCCTGGGCAAAATAACATTGTACAGCATCAAGATGATACATCCTTGCGTGCTCTTGTATATATATACATAGCAACCTACGTAATACTTGGGCGGATATTGCTTCCTTTTTTTTCACTTTTATTTTTTCCCTCAACTTTTTAAAAATTCGCGCAAATCAGTTAAGGGGGTCGACAGGGGATGTTGGTAGATCCGCTAAATCGGAAGAGCCGAAACGAAGAGATATCGGCGCCGGCGTCCCGATGCCGTTGTAAGATGTTGTCCACCCTCCTCTATTCGTATAGGAATAAAAGAAAATGGAGGGCATTAAGAAGAAACGTATACTGTAGCATTGCTTTTCCATCTTGCACGTATATTTACCGCAGGAGTGCAGAAACGAGATTCGAAATATTTGGTTTTTCCTGTGCAGAAAACATGAGATCATCGTTCCCGAACGCAAGCGGCGCAAACTCGAATAGATTCTGCGGAGTGTGTTATTCGCTCGAATTTATTGTACGCTTTGTGGAAGCCTTCGCGTGGTATACGATTCTATATATATAATATATATATGTATATAACACGAAGGATTTGATCATTGGATAATATAGATTCGTTTAATCGAACACGAGAATAGGATGAAATTCGGAGAATTCGACAATGTAGATTCTAATCATTGTTATTCGTAAATATTGTATTATGCCGAGATGCCGATTTTCTCTTGGGATTGTACTTACGATTCTCTAATCTTCGTGAAAATTTAATGAAGTGTAAATCGGCTCAGAACGCAAGATTTCGAATTCAGAACCAAAGGTATCTTAAGACCGACCATTAGTCCCTTCTTGGCGTTCATTGAACACAGTATGAATCTGCTTAGGAATGAAATCCTGCGAATCAAAGATGAAATCTGTGTAGGATAGACGGTAAAAGGGATCGTCCCCAGCTGTTCGATATTCCCAACTTTTACGAGCTTCTGTGTATAGCGAGTATTTCTATATATCTGTTGTGTATTCTCTTTATCTTCTTTGTCTATTATTCGTAGGACAAGAGACGGGTAATGAATAGAAGAAGAAATCCGCGTGTCTTTGCGGTTGGAACGAGATTCTTTGCGGATTCGACCCGCGGCTCTTGGGCTTGCTAATTAAAAAAATTTATAGTAGCGTTGTTTTATTTATAATTAGATTTTGGCGGAAATAGAAAAAGAGAGAGAGAGAGTGAGAGATACGTACATACGTAATAGCAGACGAAAATGGGATAATAGGGAGAACCCTTAAAGAGACTCATCTCAATGGAAATGTTAGCAGGAGAATTTTCGCGAGAGCTAGAAGAAATTTGTGTAGTGTCACCAAGTGAATTGGGAATGTAAATCCTTGAGACAAATTCCTAGAATTCACCAAGAAATTTACACTGCTCGTATATACATATATATTTGCACAAGGTATTCCGTCTTGTTTCTTTTTCAATCATTCCTCGCGTTTCGATTCCACGTTCTTATACGTCTCATTCCTTATCGTGGCAAAATTCCTTTCAAACGAACTAATACTTAATTTCCAATTCGATATTTTCGCGATTTCAACATTCCGTTGCTTGACGCGTCATCGATGAATTCGTAGTAACTCTCGTATCCGGAAGTCTATTTGTCTGAGGAAATCAGAAACAGCCCCTAACCAAAGGGTGGTTATTTTTCACGCATAAATTCCTACGGCATAAATCATCGACCCGATTACCCAAGCAAAAACATTCTTGGAGAGACTCCATTGAGGTTAGGTAGCAAAAGGTCCCGGTTGTAAAGCCAAATATTCGCCTTTGATCCAGAGCAAGAACTTCGGTACATATTAACATTAGGGCTTACGTACATGTAGATAGATATAATTCAATACCTAGCAGGGTACGAGAAACTTAGCCCTTAGGGTCAAGATGAGAGTCGGCAAGGATGACCAACCTATAAGAAACCTAAATGCCTCCCCAATGAAAAAGCAAAGGTCACTTAATTATTCAACTGCAGATCGAAGCTTAATTAATATCCGCCGATCGACGGTATAAATTTGGTAACTGAATTTTCAGATAAAATCGTAATCAAATGGGGTACAGCTAGTTAAAAAAAATTTAATTCGTCATCTCCCAGTCGTGGGAACGTAAATGGGGGGGTCGAGATTATTTCTCGCTTTGCGGAAACGGCACGGTAATAAATTAATGTGTCACAAACGTCCCCACGGTTCGCCGTTTCTCGTTTCTACTTCAACTCAACGAATCAGTAGCACTCCGCAGCCTGTAACAGCCTGTAGCACGCTGTAGCATACTCCAGAATGCGGACAGCACTAGAATAGCGTGTTGCTGGTGAATCTACGCGTAATATCCCACCCTTGGGAGAAATTAATGTTCCGTAACGAAGAAACGAATTCCGCGCTTATTTACGAAAGCAGAGTACGGCTCTTTTCTCAATTTACTCGGCATTTGCTCAGTGAGCAAGAAACAGGATGGATTCCGCGGAATTACCTATTTCTTCAAAATAATCTGACGGAATACCAAATTTGTTGCTTCCACCGATCTGCAGCGTGTATCTTCCAATTTGAACGTCTTTTTTTTCCCTGGTAGACTATTTAGGGGTGAAAAATTGATTGGGGCACCTTTCTTTTATAGGGTGAAAGGGGACTGGTGTTTCCTTTTGATATTCCACTGGTTAACTTAGTTTACGGTTTAAAATAATCGTCACGCTTTTCTCCCCCTTAATTTGGTACTTTCTTAGAAATTAAGTCAGCAAGGGTGCAGAGATCTTAAGAGTATAATCTTAGCGTCAGAAAGGCGCTAAAACGGGCTTTTAAAAAGTCTCGATGTCCTTTTATCGTAAAAACCGATTTTAATCCCTCCTCGCGGAACGTGTAACCCTTAAAAATAATTCGTATAAAATTGCAATATCGATAATTCCTTTTAAATTATAAAATTCGCGTATTTTCATCTCCGGCATGCATATTGGATGCTGAATTGATAAATCCCTGCTTCAAGTACGATTACAAGTAATCTGTATTAATTTACACAAAAAGCCCTTTTTTCTCAATACCTATAGCATAGTACATGCAGGGATGTTCTGATAACGACCGAGTTATGCACGATTTTCCCTAATTATCAGCAAGAGGGGTAATGATAATGAGGCACTCCAGAGACGTTTCGACGTCGCCGTGGAATCTCGGCATCCGACTCGTCGTCTGACTTGTACGCAGCCACGCTCCTGGGGTTCGAGATCTCCTGGCTGGATGCTGCGTAACAAATGATAATTCAGCCGGAGGCCAGAATTCCAATGGAATTCGAACTTAACGCACGGCTGAGCACGTATCAGGCGAAATATCGGCATTGCTTCAGGTCGAAATTGTAACAATCGGCCAATACTATTTAATACCCAGCCCCTCCAATTCAATTGATCTACGAATGTATGGGTGTTTGCCATATGTTCAGAGATCAATAGATCCGTTATAACATGGTATGGGTATATCGTGGGTACCATATATACGTTAGTATCCAGTGATACCTGTTGTAGTATTAACTTCGCTAATCAGCATTTATTACAAAGCCAACCCGTTCGTTACCGAAACACTATTACGGTCTGACCATCCACAAACATATACAGGGTGATCTTACGGTATGGATCTTTTGACTATGGATCAGACTGAAACTTTCCCTTGGCTGTTTCTCAATAAATAATCTAATAATTACCTCGGTACCTTTCACCGTCCGTATAGCCATTGTTCATCTGGTCGTGTGATCTCCGGACAATCGAAAGACTGAAATTCTGAGTAAATAAGATGGACGAATGGAAATTGATAATCTCAAAATATCAGTCGAATTGTACCTCGATATAATTTAAAAAGCAATATGGTTTACGTAGACAAAAAATGTAATTTTGTATGGGCTGTAGGTGAATTGAGGGGAAAAAGAAAATATTTCGGTCGAACGAGGGGAGAATTCATGCTCTGAAAGGTTTGAGGAGAATTATGAAAAGTCAAATATTGTTACTTGCACGGTTAATCTCATTGAACGATATAAGCCAATAAAATTAATCGCGTTCCCATTAAGTCCCGTTTGTTATTAAAACGTGCTAGGGCGTGCTTTATCGTCGGTACTAGGGAATTTAATCAGTTCTAGGTGCACTCGGTGCCTTTCCACCATTTTCAACGTTCGTTGCAAGTGGCGCACGCGAGACTCGAGTGCTCGAGAGGAAAATGAGAAAACGAGAAAACTTCATCGAGTTCTTCGGGTTTGTTATCCCTGCGGCAATCAGCGAACTGGTTGGCCCGAGGAACCAGGAAACCGGAAAGACCAGTAAATCAAGCATACAGCAAACGATGCAGCCACCGCACGTTGCGCAACTATTGTAAATAGTACGAAGTTCCTTTACTTGGTAATTTTCATTGATTCAAAGATAACCCGGGAGAAAATCCTGAAACCTGTATCCAAGCTTTGTCCATTATATTCCCTGAAGGAACCAGAAGTCGACATTACTCGGTCAAGAATGATATTGGTTCAAGAATGATATTGGTCCAAGAATCGTGATCTTATCCTCATGTATACCTTGGTCCAGATCAACTTCCTAGAAGATGCTTCCCCGCTTGGGATGGTCCATATACCGCCTGCTTCTCTTCCTCTTCTTCCTTCTCTTTTCACTTCTTCTTTACTCTTAGCACGAAGAAGATGACTCGATCTTCCATTGCCTGTCTCTTGGAGATATCACACTAATAAATGTATGTTCACACCTGCTTCAGGGCTGGGGGGGGGGGGGGGGAGCACGAACGAAAACACAAAGACAATGGCAGCCAGGTGCTACTTGTATGTAAGAATTTTTTAATGTCTTTCGATGAAAAGAAATTACTGAAATAAATAGAAAATAGATTTTCCCACTGTCGATCTCCCTAGGATATTTTATCCTTATTTATTTATTTGCTTTCTACTTTCTCAACGTACGACGTATGCCGCTTAGCTCTATTAGGGATGTTTTTTATTTTTTGATCTAGTCCACGCCGTGATACGAGCACATTGCATAGTGTCACTCCTCGTAAACCGGGCCATTCGGCGACGGACGGGAAGCTTCGTTCGACTGAGTCGCGTCGCGTCGCGGCGCCGACTGAAGCGGCTTTGCTTTGGCGTCCTCGAAACTCCGACGCCGGTGAGAATCGCACCTCGCACGCATGCGTTTAAAATGCGACGGGTGATAATTAAGAAAGTGCCCACCCCCTCCCCCTCCCCCAACCCCTTGAGATCTAGAGCGTTTTGGAGTTTGCCTTTCACGCCCTGGATTAGGTAGCCATTGTCCGTTCTCTCAACGAAACGAACTAATATTTTTTCTAATTTATTAATCAACAACGAACGGCACTTCGAGTGGGAGAAAAAGAAATCTGATGGAAGGAACAATCGTTCAAATGCTTCCTGTTTATCGTGACTTTCGTTTACTAGAAGAAACGTGTGTTTACTATCAAACTCACCCACGTAGGGGTTGATTCCGGGTTATTCGTCAACGGGAAGGCTCGAGGATTTATTTTGACCGAATTCTTATCGTCGAAATAAAATAAATTAACCGAAGGAAATAGTATACTATAAATTTTTAGTATCCCTAACAGGTCCCGTGACGTGATTGGGAGATAAATCCAAGCGGAATGAAAACTATCGGGTGGGAGTTGAGATATAATCGTAAAAAGGCGTCTCCTTTAATCGGTTGATTGATAAAACGTAGGCGAAATCATTTAAAGCCTATAAATCAAAATACGAAGCGTCGACGGAATAAACCTAATTTTCGTGGGAAGAATACGTGGCGAGCGTCGCGACGATTCCTCGCACGTATGTGGCATACGTTATGTTATATCATATGTATATGGCCAGACGCCGTTACCTCGGGACAAATTGAAATTTATGGCTCGTAGCTGCCTACGTAACGGGAACTATAGAGACTCCATGGACCACTCCGTTACGCGTATAGTCTACTGCACCACAAAAAGCCAAGGATCTCTCTTAGTCACTAGAATAATAACCCTATGACATGTCCAGCCGAATTTAAAATTCCCATAATCCCCCGACTGTCCCGTTCACCACGGTGTATACTTTAATAGAACCCTTCCCCGTCCCGAGGGAAAGTAGCACTCCTAGAAAATTCTACATATCGAGCAAATTGAATATAAAATCTATCAGAAACACGAAATATCCAGCTCGCTCGCGTAGACGTCGCAGTCTGAGCCTGTCTACTAAGGTTTACTTATGGCTCAGCGCTGTGAGCGATTTTATCATCCCTTATCTGAGCTGTATTTTCTGCGGACGCGGTTTACAAGGTTTACAAGGGCTCTGCGCAGCAAGACTCGTCTAGACAGGCTTTATGGCGGCCGATTTACGCGTGCCTCTGGACTCTAGATTGTCCCGGGGGTGCGAGATTTCCTCCCCCAAGATTCAATGCGCTTATCAAGTGCAGCACGCTACGCGACGAATCCTGATAAGGCTTTGCAACCCTCACCGGTTACGCGAATTACCTGCCTCGCTGCAACCCCCTTAGCTTGTTCCTGGAAAACGCAACAGGAAATTTATATAATATGCATCCGTAGGACAATACTCTAAGAATTTTATAGGGTCGCGTAATATTTCACATTGAATAATCCTATAGGGTGGTTTGATTTTTTCCAGCAATATTTACTTCGTCTATCTTAGGTACGCTTGACCGGTGCCTACTACAGAAACGCACCCCTCAGCAGCCACGCTTGTGTGATGTAAACAAAACTCTCGAAAGGGAGAAGGGGTTGAAGCAGCAAAGATGGAAAAAAATGAATCTCAATCACGAGGGGTGCACAACCCGCTGGTCGATTAAGCGTTCGTGCGTACTGATAAGAAAACCGCAGGAAACTCGATAATGGCTCCAGCCTGGAATAGAGAGTGCTACGCGATGCTTTGCAGCTATTTAAACCAGCAGCACCCTGAACTTCCCCCCCCCCCCCCGCCCTTCGCCAGGAACCTTCTCCTAGTCGTTTCGCACGTGTAAATTCGAATTCGTTGGGGGTGCGGCGACTACGCCCCATTAGCGCCGACACTACGTTGAGCTGCCTACCGAAAGGAAGATTGAAAGCAATGAATTATTTTTCCCACCCTTAGCGAGGATCTTTACTATTATTCTCCTATGGTTTAATACGTTCTGGTCGTCTATGGGGATGAATACGATATATATGCTGTCTATAGTATATACACCTATACAGTACCATACCTTAAGGTATGTAATGCGTAGCGAAGAAATCTATCGATACGCATACGTTTTACTAGGAATTTTCATACAAGGGTTGTTCTGAATTCCTCCGATACCCCGTTAGGCTTTAGGGGATATCTGAGTTCCCTAAACGATAAAATCTACATCGTGAATTGTCCGACAGTGTTTTGTTCGTAGGAAAAGAAAAAGGGGGATGATGGGTATTTCTCGTGATCCCTAAAGGGGATGAAAAGAATAAACGGGGACGACTCTCTAATTAGCGAGATTAGAGTGATTATTATTCGCATCGTGTATAACTTCCCGGTCGAGGGTAGCGATGATATCAAGAGAAAAAAAAATGAAAGGCCTTCTCGTTTTTTTTCCCCTTTCCCAGAACTCTCTCCTGGGGTAGTTTCCTCCGCCTAAGGCCAGTCGATAAGGGAGCTCGTCGACGTTCAGATTAAGAGCTCCTCTCGACCCTCAGCATCGTCGTTCCGGATTGAATCTTCAGCAGGAACAAGAAAGCACACACTTAGCTACTAATACACTATACCAAGCAGTATACCGACTTCCCCTAACCGGTATCGAATACTAACTCGGTAAGGGTGGATATTCTATCCAGGAATAACAGGAATAGGTGTAACGCGAATACACCCTATTCCTGGATGGAGTATCTTCACTTTAGCTAGCAAGGAAATGCACTGCACTCTCAGGATGCAGATTTACCTCCCAAAGAGTGCAATAAAGCATTATCATTTCTCGAAAGTTTCTCGAGGAAAGCACGAGGTTGCCTCGGGGTGGGCATTTCATCCCTTTGGAGTAATTCCGTGCATGCCCAGGGCGAAGGGAATAAAGATATCTACACACGAGATACGTATAAACGAAAATGTATATGGTTGTTCACACAGAGGATCATCTTTGTTCCCTTTGTCAAATCTATAGCAAGGACCTCCCCGTTATCCTTAGACAAAGTGACCGCGATCAATTAATCCCCCGCGACCGAAGGTTTATTGTTATAAATACTCTCGACAATTAACCGTCTCCTATCAATGTTTGGATAGACGTCCTCCAGGATGGTCGAGACGTCTGGATAACCACTTCGTCTGGGACACCTGAATTAAGACGTCGAGGGTATCAACTAGGTGACAAATATTTGTCATGCATTCAAGAAACCAAGATCTAAGCCAGGGATAGGGGTTGGTATTCTGCATCGAACTTTCTTCAGGGAGGAGATTGCTCCGGGTGTCTGCCATCCCCGTCCCTTAATAGGATTTCTGATCGTCCTCTCCGCGAACCAGGGGGTGACTCGTAGAATGAGTAGGTGGTAAGGTTGATAGGGTAGGTAAGGTAGGTAGGATAGGTAAGTAGATGCTTCGACAGATGGGATAGGTACATACAAGGGTAGAAAGTGTAAAGAAGGTTCAAAGGTTCAGAATATCCTGCTGGTAGCAGTGTGAGAATAAGAGAGACAGAGAGAGGGAGAGAGTGACGTAAAGTAGTAGGGGTTGGTACTGCCCGTCGCGACCCCCTCCCGTGTTTTTCTAAGTTTCTTTCAGGAAAAGAAAAACGAACGACACACACCCCCGTGGTAATTCGTTCGACGAAAGCAGCTGACGGTGAGGTCCTAATGAAAGGACGTCGTCCTGGTGTGAGTACACACCATCCAGAAAGTTTATGAACACTCTTTGTACGATAGAACGTTATCTATACGATCCGTCGTTATGCCAAATGGACAAGAATATATCGAACGAGGGATGACATTGGGAAGTGTCTTTGACAGGACGATTTTGTTGCGTCAACACGATTACACCTTTTAGCGACCACGGTGTCGTCTGAAGCACGCTGAAGTTCTCGAATTTGACAAATTTCACGGTCAGTAAGATAGGGTTGCGAATGGTAAAATTACTATTTTTTTTCGAAACAGATTAAAGCCAGAGGTAACATATTTAGTGAAGAAATTTTCGTGTTTTACCTCCGAAATTACGTCATGGCGACAACGTCTCTGCCAATGCGCCATCTTCTTGTTACGATGCTTCGATGCGTGGTAATTAAAAAGCTAAGAGAGAATAGAAATTGGGTCTGATTTCCTAAAAAAAAACTTACCCTTACTGATTATATTTAGAAGTTATTTTGCAAATACTGTTATTAGATTTTAAAAAATATTTTGATATTGTAAAAAGTGCTTTTAATAGTTTGTACGTCAAAATTATACAAAGATAAGGTTACTCTAGTTTCTCCCTGTTCGTTCTCATCTCCTTCGTCGTCCCATGCTTTCTTTCTTTTACCTTTTTTTGGGGGAAAAAAATAATTATTATCACAGTCCACGCGTTATTTTGGAACTTGTTAATTAACAAATACCAAGACTGGCAGCTACGCGAGTTACATCTTATCGTCCCGATTGGCGGAGAAGTAATTTCGACTTCGTGAAAACTTTACATTCCAATTTGAGGCCCTGAGGGTGAGCTTTTCCACGTCAGAAATACCTACGGGAGCCTCCGGTGACCTGGTGTAATTTTACGACTTTCGACG
Organism: Pachycephus smyrnensis; assembly: GCA_030142225.1. Taxonomy (NCBI): domain Eukaryota; kingdom Metazoa; phylum Arthropoda; class Insecta; order Hymenoptera; family Cephidae; genus Pachycephus; species Pachycephus smyrnensis. Next base: position 652,202 of record JARQST010000090.1, on the reverse strand, counting down.
TGTACCTTAGAGGCTGAGGAAAGTCGTTACAATTTTTTTGCGGAATGTCGGATGACCAAAAAAAGGATAAGAAAAAGAACAGTTTGCGAATTTTACTAAGATATAAAAGTGGTCAAAAAATTAACGGCGCCTCTAGGGGGGGGGGGGGGGGGGGCTCAGCCGCGACAAAA
>JARQST010000090.1:549132-652022 GCA_030142225.1 Pachycephus smyrnensis | reverse complement strand
CCCCCCCCCCCCCCCCCCCCCCCCCGCCCCCCCCCCCCCCCCCCCCCCCCCCCCCCCCCCCACAGCCGCGACATAAGTCGAGGGGAAGCAGGTTGCTTTATGACCACCATAAAAGTGCACACGATGCAACCGGCAACACGGTGTTGCTCTATATACGACAACATATACTGTAAATCTATTTTATTACTGCACTTTCTTTAATCCGCGTAATCCCGCCCGAGAAACACGAGCCGGCAAATGGAAGCGAATATTTGCATCCAGAAGAGAGGGACGGCGACGCGCCGCGACGCTACACCTGGATGGTAGAAAATATTCTTGGAAGCAGAGAAGATGCTACTCTTCTTCCACCAATACCGTTACTCCTAGTTATCTCACTCTACGTATCTTCTCTTTTCACTCTTTACCGCTACCTACTGTTCTCTATTATCTATAAGAGTGCAGGAACCTTATGATGACGTCACGCCTTATGGAAGGCACTTCAGTTCGAGCAAAACCGCCGGTTTTGACAGCTGTCAGGCAACTGGTTTGGTTTGGCAAAAAAAAATGGCAAGCCCGAATGGTGCGTTTAACTGGGACAGTACTGTATAACAGGAACAAGAGAGATCCACTTTCTGGCTGAATTCCTAAAAGAAAATTCCATCAGTATAAACAAACGTCACGTTCAGCAAATGAAGTGTACTGCTGGTCCATATGTTACGGAAGCATCCTCTATTGTAGCATTAGATGTTCAGGACTTCCTACATCTTTTTCTTCGTGCCAGACACGATTTATCAGAAAATGCGTAGACAAGCGTGCGCACTTCCGTTTCTAATGAGTCGTAGTCATTGTCGTGTCATCTCTTTTCATTTTCATTCTATCTCTTTCTCTCTCTCTGAAGACTTCATATCTCAGAAATATATTATTTAATGTCCTAGACTTTGTATCTACGAAAATTTTTCTCCCGTACTCGCGGCTCTAACTTCCGGTCACCGGTTTGCTAACTTTTATACGAGGCCAGTGACTGACTTCCATTTTTTTTCTTTTACACCCCCATTCGGCGCGCGTCCGAGTTTCGGAATGCGCGAACGATTGACGCCGATCGTAAACTCCGCTCGGAGTTAAAGTTACGCCTCTCCTCTTGTCCAGCCAAAGCGGAACACATTGTTAGGGTGGGAGAAGGGGATACAGGATTCGTAGCGTTCGATAGTCCGTAAAACCGTGGAGCATCCGTTTCCTGTTTACAGGGTGGGAAAGGATCGGCCTCGAAGTAGCAGAAACGCTGGGTGGTGAAAAGTCTTTAAGAATGATTCACCAATATTCGTCGAATTATTTGCTTGACAGGAAATGGAGAGAGAGGGACGAACAATAAAAAAAAATACGGAAAATGGAGTTGGGTTAATCGTCATATAAAAAAGACGAAAAAAAGACTGCCCAACAGCCCTCCCTCTGCCTCTAAAAACATATTTTACGCAATGCGTAAAAATTGATTTGCTCGATTATTGAATTAAATTACGCAATACCATGAAAACAGTAATGGCCTATATTCTAAAGAACTACCACTATCTTCCTGCTACACGGTCTTTAATAAATAAAACGAATTGCCAGAGCGAATAAGGCGTGCGTCGATTGATACCCCTAAGGGTGACCTTGCGAAACTGACGTTTTATCCGACCCTCTAATAGAAAACCCTAAACCGTCGACATTATATAATACGCAAAGATATTTTTTATATCACTTCTCTTTTTTTTCTTTTTAGAAAAAATCGAAGGAGCTACCATTGTCCCTGTTTTTTTTTGGTGTCATTAAATCAAGCTCCCCCCCATCCTGCCGCAGAGGGTAATACGCCACCACCCAGCAAGAAATCTAAACAATGTATTTACCCTCGTAGCCACCAAAGGAAACGGGTGGGGTGTGTTGGGGGTGGTAAGGATGGGGATGTCGATTAGTCCTACTTTACGACGCACGTTGAGATCGCGTAAACGAGCCAGGATGGCGGTAAAGTTTCGCATTTAGGTAAAAGAAATAAAATTCCAAAAGTTCCGTCCCTTTCCGACAAAACTACCCCATCTCCTGCCCTGCACGCAGAATAGAGATTGTATATAGTATAGTATATTTCAATATATAAAGTTCGATATTTAATTTCGAAAATTCACAGGTACGAAGTCTCGAAGGACACTCGTGGCACACCAGGACGATAGATTCTCCTGATATCCGCTAGATGGATGCATCACGAGCGGATATATCGTGGTTTGGCGAGGGACTTGTCGGCGATACGGATTGGTACAGATTGGTACAGATTGGTAGGGATGCTTCACGTTCGCTAATGAAGCAGCCTTGCATGGCGAACGGCATACGGTGCATAATTCGGTGTCAAGCGAGTGCACATTACGCTATATGCAGTCAGCCTACTCTTGGTGCATTGTGCTTGACGTTCAGCCGTTAATTTCGATGCGCGATTCTACATACAGACAGTGCACGTGTGGTGGGTGGTACATAAAGAGAAAGAGACATACTCGTGCGAGGGGATGCACGTACGTGGATACATTGATCATTAGATAGACGGTTAGATACGTGAAGATACTTGTACGTGCGCGTATACATACGGTATATACAGTGCGATGGTTTCCAGTCGGGCATATGTCGTCGTCCTGTTTCCAGGAAGTCGAGTTCTATCGGAAACTTCAAACGCAGTGATTCGTTTGTTCCGGTGGCTGTTGAGTGCGTGGAATTGAGACAGAATCATACTGGTTGCGCAACTTGATTCTTCGGTTATCTTATTTTTATTATGAGACAAGATGGAAGGAAGGGACGTATGAAAGATGAATTTAGTGGACATGGCAAACGTTTTTTTTATTCTGATCGTTTCCTCTGGAAATTGCGTACTTCGCGTCCACGGGTCCTTCGACAGCTGACATTCTCGTAAAGGACGAAAAGGTTATTTCCACGAAATACGCAGCACTGTTCTCAGCACTGGGTATTTAGAGGAAGATGCGCGGGATAGGATGGGTGATGTGTAATAATAAATGAAATTAGTCTAGGGGTGAGGATGTTAATATATTTTTATATTTCGGTATATAATCTTGTGGATTGTATGAATTATATAATTGATGAGTGAACCATGGTCGTAGGTATCTAAATTGGTGAGCGAAATTAGCTCTCGTAGTTTAATGAAGATTTGTCCTAATGACGCGCCGACGGATATACTTGGATGGAGATAGGAATTGAATGGGGATGAAAAAAAACTCCAATACAAACTGTACCCTGGGAATCACTAATTGTTCTTGTATCGAGGGTTGTGGGTTGATGGGAAAAGAGGGAGGAGGGGATGAAAAGAGAGAAAAGGTCGGAAGTAATATCGTTGAACAGGATGTGGCGATTGTGAGACCGATGAAATATATCAGAGTCCGCTTAGAGTCTTGCTTTATTAATTTCCAACTAATTAATTTATGTGACGTACTCTTGCCCCGTATTATATCCCCGTGCAATATGCCCACCGGGTGTCGCGGCCTACTGTGATAAATAATAAAATGGAGGACGAAAAAGTATCTCGTAAACTAACTTGAGAATTATCCTCGGAATTGAAAGAAGAAAATGCGAAACGAAACGTAGGATAGAATTGACCAGTTGCAGAGACAGAAAAATGCAGTCGATCGAGGGGGTGGGTCATCCCCTTTCCAGGCACGTAACGCGATCCAAGCGTTTATTTACTTGATTTTGTTGAAACGATTGCGAAAAGTCGTTGAACAGGAAAAAGATTCGAAGGGATGATCGCGGTCGTTGCTACGATGTGGAAGGATTTTCTCTGTCAGGTGTGTCATAACCCCCAGCATCCTCTCCCCCTCGTCATCCCTTAGAATGTCGATCACGTATCGAAGCAGACGCTCTTTATGTCGAAAGTGGGGAAATGAGAGCCGAGATCAATTCAGTTGAGGAACGGAGAGCATTATGAGCTATTCAATAAATTTTTGAAAACTTTTTTCTACATTTTTCTTTTCCAAGCAAATATCTATCGGGTACTTCTTTTTCTAATATCTTTATCTCATTTAAACGTAACTGCTGCGCGGAAAGTTTATTCGCGGATACGTGACCCAGTGACCGATACGGGTTGAGGTAATTAAATTTAATCATTTAAAAAATTTTATCTGAAGACCAGAGGAATCGGGATATGGACCGATACGAGAGGAATAAAATCTGAGATGTATCATAAAAATATCCACTTTATTTGTTAACCCCGCTTCCGTGGTACTGGGCGAAAATACACACGAATAGATAGTTATAGTAGCGATATAGTGGTATTAATTATTATAGTGGTAATAATAGTGATATAATTAATGGTAATAGCTTGGTACGTAATATCTCTACAGTATTTAATTGTTTCTTCTCCCTCTCTCTTATTTTCCCTTTTCATGATTGCCTTTTGATACTTGCTTGTATTACTCGTAGTCCATTGTAACGTTACCTCGTCGCTAGAGTATCAGTAAAACAGTAGAAGGGAAGTAATCTCTGTTTACTCATTATATCTTTCCATATATTAAGGATAACGCTTCATGAGCGAAGATTGAAGTACCATTTATCACATAATCGCCACGCCAAGGGTGAGTCTTTTCGTATTCGTTGCCAGAAATAAAAATGGGACATTGAGAAGCATTTGTCACGGGGGGGGAGAGAAAATAATGGAAATGTATTTTCCTAAATGCCTACAGGCTGGTGCGCACGCGTGATACTTATTTTTTCTTTCTTTCTCTATAGTTTTCATTCCATTTTCAATGGCTCCACAAAATCCACTCGCACTTTCGAATGAACCGTGACAATTAATTTCCGATCAATCAGCTGTATCTCAAATTAAATTCGGTCAGATTACTTTGATATACAATATTTATATTTCATTTATATCTCGTTACTCTCGTTCCACCTCGCACACGCAACACTCTAAAAGAGATCCTACTTTTTTTTTGGGGGAGTTTTCTCGGCTACTATCACTCATTGTAATTGCAAATTCGCAAAATTTTTCTTTCGCTACGTATAGAAAAAACTGAGCATTGCCCCGACTGCGCGCTGTGCGCAATTTTCGATGAGATCCTAAGGGAACGTGTAAAAATCTGCGATCGAATTAACACGAAGAAGATATAAGCTAAGATATATTATATAATAGATTCGTAGAAACTCGTGGGCCTGATATTCGATAAAGAGACTCAAAAAAAATCAGTCATCCACAGTGAACGTCCAAATATACATGCACAGCTACGTCACTCGAGTTCGAGAAGCGATCGATTACTTAATTAATCCGAATCATATAACTTGAAAATATTTCAAAAGGTCCCGCGTTTCCAGGGGTCTTACATTTCTGTTTAATTAGTTAATACTAATAGTTTATACTAATCTGTGGTCGTTATAATTATGGACTTCGGATCTTAACGGAACCAAAGTTAGAAAAGTGAATGACGATCTGTTCAAACAGTCTTGGAATTAAATTAAACACGACTTCCCACTGATTTTCATTAGTTTCCACTTAGATTCTCTCATAATATCGGAATATCAGTCATACTGGATCGCTTAGAACTTCTTTTACGCGCACTCATAACATTCTCTCACTCGTGCATCCTTGACATTCGAAATCTTTGGAATTTCAAACTGTCCAATTGAGAGCACAGCACACTCGCACTATCACATAACTCGTCCTACTTGTCTAGTAGTGGATCATCGTAGTCCCTCAGTCGTACTCGTGAGAGGATTCGATCTTGCTCAGAAGATTGTCTCTCTCCTCTTGGGTAGCGAGAGTCTCAGAAGTCATCGGCCTTATCACTTTGGTAGCTTTGCTTACCTTGCTCAGTCCTTCGGCAGCTCCGTTAACGCCGGAAGCGCTAGAAAAGAGACTGCGATCGTCACGTTAGAACGGAAGTGCAAACTCAGGAAAAAGCCGAAAAAGAAAAGAAAATCCGGTTATTAAGTTTCGAATGAAACCATGAGAATTACTTACACAACGTCCATCTCGTCATCATCATCCTGGCTGAGTTCCTCCGTAGTTAGAGTGAAGTAGGGATTCGCGGATGCTGGTCGGAATTTATATCCAGTAAGCACGAAGAATACATATGTCGCCATCTCGCGGAACATTTCATCCAGCCACTCATATTGGAATGGTACAGTGATCTTCAGGAGATAAACGATGATCCGCGTAAAGTAAATGTAGCAGAAGATCATAATATAAAAGTGCCTGAAGAGTTTTAGCTTCCTCAAGTTAACGGCAGCCTTGCCATCGGTGTGACCAGCCTCCTGAAGATGCCGGATACTCCAGACAACGGGAAAGAGAATGGCGCCGCAGCAGAGCAGATCCACAAGGATGAAGACGTCGCGCCACGTCTTGTGCTCAATGTCGCCTTCTTCGCTTTCCTCGATTATTATTTCAGCTACGTTTGCCAATACCTGCAAGAAAATATTCCTTATTCCCAGACTGATCGAAATCCACTACGACTGATTGATCTATGGATCACAGAGTCTTCACCTGTAATGGTATCACAATCATGAAGAGTTTCTTATCTTTATCGGCCAGTATATGCTTGATAAACGTCCATCCCGTGCCGACGAGTACGATTGTGATGAATAGTACAGCTCCTTTCAACAGGTGGGTGATGTAGTAGAGTATAGCCCAGGCTGCTACGTGCTCACCCTTTGTCTGAATAAAGTGATAGTTGATTCCATGAAATAGAAGCGAGAGCGACTTCAGATAAACCAGTACGACCATCAGATAGTGAATCTTGAATACTGGATGCCTAGAAATCAAGGAAAAGGAAAAAAGAATAGAGTCCGACTTCGTTATCCTGTTTTAAAGGAGAACTAAGAGTCGTCCTGAACCGAAGAGGCTTACTTGCTCTTCTTCAGAATAAAGACCCAAAAGCAACCAGACAGGAAGAAAAGAAGTGCCATCATGAAATAGAGAGCCGGAAGTGGCATTTCCCCGGCGCTGAGGAAGTTTCCGCTGTTGTTTTCTGCGATTTGCATCTGACAAGAGAATGTATCTTTAAGTAAGGATGATCTCTCGGCTTCTGGGAAGCATCTGAGTATTAGTAGCTATAGACTATAAAGATATAGGCGATCCGGGTCACAAGCCAAGAAGCTTCCTGGCTCGAAACCGTGCCACCGTCTGACTTCCATGTCAGGGAGAGCTTGCTGATCTCTTGCCATCCTCACCGTGAAATCCAGGGTGACCTGGGAGTAATCCTTGTAATTGGGACAGCTATGGAAGTAGAGATTATAAAGACCCTCTTCTTCCTCGTTCGCCACGTACATCACGAAACTGACGTTGTAATATTTCTTGCCATTTATTGTTTCAACAGTCATAGGAAGTTTCAGGCGTGAGCACACGGTGTTATCCATGGCTGGCATTTGCTCTACAGGCTCTATTGACCTTTCGACCTCTGAAAATAAGAAGAGTCCAATCACCAGGAAGTCTTACCAATTAACTCTCTCTCCCTATCCACCTTCTCTCTCCCTATCCTCGGCCAAGCACCTGGCGTACTTGTCTTTACACTTGGATTTATCGTTGTCCAAAATAGAATTTCGCATCTATCACGCGTACTGATGCAAGAATCAGTGTCGAGAGGCTATCACCTACCTAGTGCACCATTGCCAGGGAGGAACCTCCTCGTTACCTAAGCCAACACTCAAAAATACCTGAGTTCCCTGTTATTTATAATATCGGGGACGAGCCCTGATATTTTTAGCAACACTCAACTTCGCGTCACTTAATCATTCTCGTCACTTTTACTTGCGCGTCACAACTGAAATGGAGTGCCAATAGCTTCCGTCATTCGGGCTTCTCAAATGCTCCTGGAGTACTGCTCCCAAATGATGCTCTCGGCTCGTGAAAATGGACATTTTCCATATCATTGAAATGTTCAAGGAAGAAACTATGTTCAGCGTGAATATTAAGTTGTTCCGGGAACGAATTTTCTTTCTATTATTCCTCAGATTTCTCGTAGCCGCCTACTCGACGCCTGTCTTGTGCGACTTCTTTATTTCCCCAGAAATAATAGGATTCCGCTAGATATCGCGCGCGTGTCTTTCCGTTCTTCTTAAATCGATCTAGAGGACGTTGAGTCACGCTGTTATACCTGGCGCCACTTAAGAAAAATAAATCGGACATTACGATTACTCTCGTGAGAGTCTGTTTAGAGAAGCGGCCAGGATAGCATCACCGAGTCGAAAAATTCTCCACGACGGTTCTCTCGCTGAAAATGTTAATATGGACGATATCTTGAGACACGCAGTCTTTTTTAAGAATGCCATTTAGCATATCCGGCTTCTCAAAAAGATTTCGTTTATTATTCCAAGTACTGTATCGGCCTAACGGTCGAGCCGATTCGTATATTCGTAGCTTTCTTTGAATATGATTAAGCGACGTTTTGATAAACACGGAATCGCGTGCTTCGCTACTACGCCCCTTCTCGCCCCCCCACGGTGCCCCATTTCTGGTCCCGTGCCAAGGTGGTGCCCGCTTTATTTTAATTTACGGAGACTACGAGACACGAGTCAATGACTACGTTTACACGGCGATCTTATTCCGGTTTAGTTATTACCGATCTAAAGGAATTGACAAATCACAGACGTTTCTACTTCTAAGGAATATTTGGGATTGATCAATTCCTTTAGATCAGTAATAACTACACCGGAATAAGATCGCCGTGTAAACGTAGTCAATCGGCAAAACCAACCCTCTCTTATTCTTTTGAAAATAAAGGAAACGGTATATTTCGCAATTCAACAGATCACTTCAGGGAAATAGAGCGTCTACGGGGTAATTTTTTCAGTCAATTAGATTCCTGGGTCTCTGAATGATAATTTCTAAGACAATTGGTACGCTATACCCTGTAAGTATAGGTAGGAGAATTTCGGAGAAAAATTTCAAAGATAAAATATATACGTACGAAGAGCGAACAGGAAAGGGAAAATTTTATTTAGCCAATAACAATGAACGTTTAGTGCTCAGGGAAAATCTTGCTGAACAGCCGTCGTTCCATTAATCTCGAAAAGCTTCTCTATTCTTAATCTATCCATTGTAACGAGCCGTCAACCGCAAGCATGATTTAGGTTTAGAATCGTGAACGCTATTTGTAAACGGTTGAGTCGCCAGGAAGGAGTACGCGTTAATGCGTTTCCGGTCGTTCCGTCCAAGAAAAACATAAACCTCTTTAATCGGCACAATCCTCTGACTGGTCCCAGTGTTCCCCAAGAAATTTCAAAGGATGAATTCACATAATTTGACAATAAAATAGTAGCGCTCGCGTAATCCACGTTTATATTAACATCCGTTGCTCGACATCAAAGTGACATCACAACGTCTACAACGGGAAGCCAAATTTCATTGGCCCACCTGTTGGCTCCCGTTGCAATTCGCTGGCCAAAGATCTATTAATAGGAACTGGACGCCACGAGAATAATTCGCGGATGCATCCAGGATTATATTTAGAACGTTTACGTGCTATTGTTGACACAATCGGTACTCATACGTGCAGACAGTGCAATTCTGTGTGTTGTTGATCATCCTCTGGTGCAATGCACTTGGTCTCGTTTATAAACATACGGAAAGTGGATGGATTTTTCCGTCGCTTTAATGTGCACTGCTGGACCAAAATTATAAAAATTTATTTAATGATTGTTGTGAGCTTTGTAGAGTTGCTTGAACTATAGGCGGGTCAGGTGTAGTGAACTATTTTTTTTTGTTCTTGCTGGTTCAACTTCCGGTTCTTGGAACACTGCCAAAATCGCAAACGTACCGTGATCTTCCATTAAGAATCCACTCGAGCGTGTATCGTATTCGAATGTTGCGAATGTCAGAAGCTTTCGGGTTTCACAGAGAATTGTTTAGGAATACAGATCTTTTAATTTTGTTGTCAATGCACTGGAAGCAGTTGCAGAACCGTGTCTATTGTGTAGAACTTATGTCCCTTGGAACGCTACTTTATTCGCATGTTTCTAAGGAGGACTAATCGTGTGTTTGGAATTCTGTGGTTTCTCAGAGATTACTTAGCTTAGTCATCTTCAAGAGTTTTATAGGAGGATAAGCCACGTTGCGGCCTAGTTTTTGCGTTAGATTGTAACGTGTTAATGATTCAGGAGTTACAGATGAGTAGGAGAGTAGACTTTTAGCGGATGTGGTTTGTGTATTGATAGAAGTTCAATTCGATGCTCATTTTATAATTCTGTACTTACCACGGAGAGCAGCATTCCTCTTTCTGCGTGGGAATAGGGCGGTGTCGCTTAATCTTGCTGGTAAAGAATTCCTCTTGGCTCTAAAGCCAGGTATGATGCTAGAATCCTTGTAGATGTGCACAGAGTGCAAGTTGCGACTGCAGTTTACCTTCAATCTAGAACATACAAATTAAAACAAATGTAAGTACAAATGTTATGTATTTTTTCAAACTCCTAAGACTACTATTTATGCTTACGTTAAGTTTTTCAGGTCCATAGTGAAATAAATGACAGCACTGTCGTCTCTCTGCTCTTGTTCATTCCTTGGATTTGCAGCACCTTGCAGCAGACACCTCTCTTGGTGACTGTCTAAGTAAGGATTCATAGCATCGCTAAGAGTTCGGCCAAGAGTGAAGCCAAACTGGAATATGAAAGACTTAATTAAAAAACATTCTCATTCTCAGACAACTCCCAATTATAATGCAGTGTGAACTTGCAGTGTACAATCTACTTATTCTAAAAGTTGCAGAAATACCATTATAATGAAACATATGCAAAAATAAACTGAATAAAGGTTATCATGAATTAATAAAACAATTATAATTACAAACGATTCCCCAGAGTAGATTAAAAATTTCTGATATATCCCTATCAATCAAAGTCTTATTGACCCTTCAGCATAGTATTCTAATTACACTCTGATGAAAATAATAATGAGAAAATGGATTGGTGTAAACAGGTGTCCATATGAGTAAAGGTGCAGTCATGACCTCATATAAATTAGATTTAAAACCTACCACAGCATTCTCATCAAAAGGCTCCGTATTGAAATTCATAAGGCTGACATTGAGAATGCCACCCTTGTAGAATCCGAAGGTGCTGAGGGCAATATATCGCCTGCCATCATTCTGAAACACGAGAAGCCACCAGTGAAAGATCGATCGCTAGTGTGATCGGCCATTCCTATGTAAGTCCCAAAATTAGAGAGAATAAGAGAGAATAAACGCTGCAAGAATATATAAGCGTTGATACCAATAATGAACGGAGGACAGGATGAGAAGAAGGTCCATAGATAATAATATTAATCGTCAAGAATAAATAAAATATGAAAATCAACAAGGACTATGAGAAAAAGGACATGTATATTTTTCGCAACGTTGCTGACCCGTATTTCCAGCTTATGAATCCTGCCGGTGACGAAGCCCAGGGCCAGTAAGGCCCAGAAGCATCGCACGAGAGAGTATTTCCACTGCATTGTTCGCTGTAGATTTATACGCGTAGCGGACAAGTGTCACATTACGTGAGAAAAAGAATCCCGCAACGCCAAAAGCCTCGCCTTTGCTCGTCGATACGCGAGCAGAAACTGAGCGCCGGTGTGGAGGAATTTGGATCAGGAATGACTAGGAACACTCGAATACGGAATTGTGGATCCGGACTGTGCGCCACTATTTTACGCCCCTGATACTAAATATGTATACATATATTAAGCTTTAACGAAAACCTTTTGAAAGTTTGACTTCTGTTATCTAACGCATGTGGTGAAGGTTTACGACGTGAGCTCCAGGTTACGAGGCTTCGTACTGGCCTTGTATTTATTCTCAATATTTTGAGTAAATGGCCTTGAATACTTTGCCATGCTCCACATCTTCATTTGTAATGCTTTGTTCTCTAGGTTCTAGATTCTCTTACTCCCTGAATCGGTTATTGCTGTTTTTAAATCATTGATAGTTCTACGAGATTGCTGAGGATTTTTATTTTCTCTAATCATTTTGAGTAATATCCGTGATCACTGACGATTATTGACTCCGAGGGACATTTGTTTTTTCTTGACATTGGCTTATTCGTACTAATGTACGGAAGTTCCGTTAAACTCGATGAGCCTGCAATTCACGACTGGTTGTGGAAGAGCGCGCGCGTTTCTAAATGATTTGAGTTTCTAATGAGAGTGATATATTCTTGATTGACGATATTTTTTTCTAAGCACACACAATCTTAATCAATTGCAAGGTAAACGTTTGTTTTCTAGACATTTTTACAATGCATGCTGCCGTTTTCCGGTCGAGGATGACTGAAGTAAGATCCAATGATCATAATTGAAGGTTATGTTTGACACATATTTCTTCAACAGGAGACCTTTCAAATTCTCTTGGATGTCATGGAAAAGCGATTTGCAGCCCTTTCTTTACCAGATACGGACTCTGATCAGAAACTGACCAGAGCTGTCAGTTTCTCTGAATTACCTAACACACGTAGGGTCCTGGTTGAACAGTGTTTTCGGTCTGGAAACAACGAAGGACTTGTCAGGCAGTACAGCTGCGAGCAGATATTGCATAAAGATTCAAACATTAGGTGATTATTTACATGCCATTTATCTTTCCTAGCCAGTGCTGTATAAACTTTATTGTCTTTCCTGACAGGCAGGTGAAAGTCTCGGAGCTAGTAAGATCTGGCGCCAGTGAGCACAGAAAAACATGGGAAACGACTGTTCCATTTTTTGGTAACGTCAAAAATATTGGTTGGATTACCGATCATGGCAAGAACATAAATAAAGTTACAGAGTCGAATATCACTAATCAAATGAAACAACCTGAGCTCATGGAAGTAGAAGAAATTGATAGCAAGAAGTTGCAGAAATCATTTCCTAGTGGAAAACTGTATCAAAATAACTTGACACAATTTCATAAAATCAACAATTTACAGAACGTCAAGTTGTCAAACACAAAACCTGTTATAGAACCTCCAAGATTAGTCATTAACAACTCCTTGGCAGATATACAGCAAGAACCACAACCACTCCTGAAACCCAAAGCAAATTCAAATGCCGTTAAAGACGAGGATTTAACCAATGCATTTAAATATACCAAAGCGAAACGGAGACTTCGCTCTCTCGTTCCAGAAAATTCAACAAAAACAAATAAAAGAAGTATGCCGTGCAGCTGCTATCAGGTTATATTTCTTCTGCTGCTTCCTGTCGCCGTCACCCTCCTCGCCGTGTTTTTAAGCCAGGAGGCATTAATCGACCATTTCTGTAAACATCGTTTTGATTTTGAAAATGCTGCGGTTGCTCTGCAAAGCCGAATTTATGGTCAGCAGCGAGCCGTCGAGGAGATGATTGATTATTTTCAAAAGAATTCCGACACCTTCAAACTCGTAGCATTTGTCGGCGGTACAGGGGTAGGAAAATCATATGCAGCCGAAGTCATCAAGGAGACATTTCCAAACCAGGACAAGATCTTCGTCTATTTCGCACCGTTGCAAATTCGTCCTAAAGAAATAAGTACTACCTACTCCTTCTGCTATTGCAACCTCATCATCCTGGAGAACTTGACCACCGAGGATCTTGCCGACGCAGCCACATTTGCAGCGTTGGTGAAAGAACACGCGAAAAACCAATGTGTCACCATACTGGCTCTTATCAATATGCAGGACACCGATAACGAGCTCAAGAGAACTTTGGATTTGCAGAAGAGCATAGCGCAAGTGGATGCCGCTTTTCGTAAAGAAAATCTGCAGCCTAAGATCGTCGGTTTCGAAACTTTGAACGAAGACGTCCTGGAACAGTGTATCTACCAGGTTGCCAATGAGAGAAACATAAGTCTGACACAGAGTGATGTTCAATATATTAAAAAGGGGTTGGTAATAGCCAATAGCGGGTGCAAGGGTGCCTATGCCAAAGTTCAATTAATGGACAAGGAAGAAATTAAGGAGTAGGAATTAAATTGTAAATTCAATTTTTCACATTCTGTCTTTTTTTGTCCAGTCGCATTGTAATGTCCCACCAAACTATTTTTGTACAATTTTTAACTTCTACGTATCACTAAAATTTCTCTAACTTTTTAAGGGTAGGCTTGCCACTCCTGTGCTAGTCTCTTCAGGAAAATTGCTCAATTTCGTGAAAGACATATATTTTAAATGAACTGTTAAACGAATAAAAAGACTTGAATTTCCGTGCTTCATTCGTTTGTTACTTTAGGCACAGTGTATTGTGATTTAAGTATAGTAGCCTTCTTTAGGAAATCAGGGTCGACTTTATATTTTATACGAGTTAGGTGTATTCGTGATTTGTAATACTTAAAAGAAATGATTTCTCTCAATTCCTACAAAAACGTTTTAATCAATCAAAAAGCGATGGGCATACTTAGACAATAAAAATACCTAATTATAAATAAAATTATATCTTCCTACCTTTAATTTCTAGCTGCTGTACAATACAGTCCTATAGAAATTTCTTCAATAATCATACCAACCGTACGCAACGTGCTCGTAGACCATTAAAGTTCCTATAGCAGTGCAATTGCATTTCACTTTCCTGATTATGAGTACTACCGGTCTTTCCGATGCGATATTGCGTGTCAAACGTCGTAACGTAAAATGGTACCTAGGATCGCTCTACGTTACGCAGTATTACGCGTTATGCGTTATGCAAAACGTAAACGACTCCGCAGCGTTATACCGACGAATAATAGATGCCTTTCACAAAATCTCTCGATCCATCATACGACAACCATAAATTTTGAATATCTTAACTTTATATAAAAACAAACAAAATTACTTGTTATCCAATAAACGTATTCAGATATCCAGCAGCACCGTCGACGTTGCTTGCCAAAATATCAATACAGAGACAAGCGTCTTCTCTTCCCGTTCCGAAAGATCGAAAATGCCCGAGGAAGAAATTTCTTAATATTTCCTTGTTACGTGGCTTGGGATGATGTAACGTGTAACGGGTTACGTTCGAAATAGCACTAGCTACACAGACCAGAAATTTTTGTACTATAGTGCTTTTACTATACTATTTTATTTCTTGATGGTATTAGTACTCTTTACGCGAGATGACGTAGCTGTATGTGGCAATACTAAAACTAATATATATTCGATAATACTTGATACTTTGTAACGTTGGTAATGCCTTTTGCTTTCGTTTATCTTTCTTTTTCTTTCTTCCGCGTTTCCTTCTCTTGGTAACCCTTTTGAATGATGTTCCAGTGAGACGTTTTGATTTCAAGGACCACGAAAGCAATGATGACTTCTTGAGAGAAAAAATTGTTACTTCCTCGAACCTTTCACTTTCTGAATTTCAAGAATTAAAACGGTTGAATGCTGACGCGACTCTTTTGAGTAGCATAGTAACGTTATTTAATTATATATGATAATGGTGGTACTAGTACTTGCAATACTAGTTCTAGATACTGTTGTACAAGTAGCATTACTAGCTGTGCTCTGTTAAAGATTCTTATCTAGATACTTAGAAAATTTACTTTCTGTCGGCCGGATGTCCTCTGGATTGTTCCGTGAGTAACGTTAGAAATTTCTTTGACTGACTTAACGAGATCTTGAAGAAACGTGGACGCTGCTTGTTGCTCTTAATTCTGGTGAAATTTTCAGCACGTAGATCATGATCCACGTGGTGGATCAAGAGTCGAACGTGGCGCAACGCATTCAGTGACAGATACTTTCACTGTATTCTTATATTGATATTGAGAAAAAAAGATGGCACACCCAGTATATTATTGGACTACCGGATATTGGTTTAATGAGAATTGTATGCTCTGTTATAGAGTATTGGATGCGGTTTTCTAGTTTTCCAGATAGTCAAAAACGGCTGCCCACCAAATACCCCAGCATATTCCCAGCAAAACAACAAAATCGTGTAAAGGGTGTTATTATCATACTGGCAATATGCTGGAATATCCCGTTTTTGGCTATCAGGATTAACAAGAATTGAACGCTTAATTATTAAATATTGAATGCAGTCATCGGTGTAATCAAAATTACAATTGTAGATGATCTCCGGATGTTGCAAACTTAACAATGACGACAATAGTAATTTTTTCTACCCGATAGAGAATGCGTTTTACGCACCTGAGGGTATTAGAAATTAATCGGACGATCCATACGTCATCATCCAATGATGGTATAGTGACGTGCCTACATAAGATTCGTCGTACACCATGTGTAACGTAATGGCTCTATAATCAAGTAATCGATTTCTGTCTGGTTCTTATTAGGATTACTCGCCAGCTATAGTCCGTCCACGAGTAAAATGTGTTCTCGAGGGGTCAACTCTTTATGAGTTTCAACATAAAAGAGTCCCGTGGATTTCACATTTCACTCATGGATCGGACTATACGTTATAGTTAAGAAATGTTCATGGAGAGATTTCCAAGGACGATAAATTGACCTTACTTGTAAACCTTAACCACCACGTTTTTTTTTCTAGGACCTATGTACACAACAATAACTATTATCGTCTTCGTGCTGAGAATAAAAAAAAAATACGAGGATGACACCCGTCAATCGGGATTCAACTGGCTAATTCAGGAGTATCCAGCTGAATTGGACAGATGTCTAGAATCCTTGACGTCTAGATTATCCTTGTCTTTTGAAATTTCGCCTTGATTCGTAACAAGTTGGCCAGCAATAATAATGACAATTTCAGTCCAGTCAATCAGCTGCTTTAAATTAACATAAACTCCAATCATCAACAGTCGCAATCACTTAGATCAATATTTTAGGAATGACAAAGATCGATCTTGTCTTTTAATAAAATATAAGGGCTTCGATTAAATGATTGGCGGACAATTATCAGATTCCTCAATGACTTCCTTCTCGCGGTAACAATTCTTCGTGACGAGCGTCATTACGAAACGCGCAACTGGCCGCATCATTTTGTTGACACCAGTTAGACAATACTCCAACTACTTCTATAAAAGGACACCCTCCTGCTTACGCTAGCTCACTTGCTTTCCACTCTGTTCCTACGAGCACACGCGCTTTCATTGGCATCGGTATACATTGTTGATCCTTACTAGATAGTCGTGCAGCAAAATCATCCACTTCTTCGCGATCATCCACATCTTCGTGATCATCCACTTCAGCAGCGACTACGACGTCCTCGTGTTCATCTGCGTTCCGCTGGCAGGAGGAAGGGTGCTTGTGGAAATTATAAAAGAGTGCCCGGAACCTGGAGAACGGATCAGTCGCTTCGAAGTCTTTCGTCTGGAGACTACGGACCTGGTACGTCTTTTTTTTGTTTTACTTTTTGAACTCGTTAAGCATAGCGTATAGCAGCAGGTGATTATTTTTTCGATTTTGACTGTTAAACCCTGGTGCCTATTGTGGACGGATAAAATAAAAAGACATTTTTACTTATAACATTTCATATCGGTAGGTAGCGTTCGTGCTGGATTTAAGGTAAAAATATTGTTTTTGAGTTATCTCTTTTGGATCGTATAGAGTATATATTATTTTTAATTAATTTTTTGCGAACTATCTTTTCATTTATATATTCAGTTCTTAAGAATGTCTCTTTCGAGAAACCATCATTCTTTTGTTTACGAAATAAACTGGAGCAGCTGCACTCAATAGAGCAGGTGAATGCTCGAATGATATTTGCGCTTTCCATAACGACAAGCCAAGGTCTCAACGGTCAATCGACATTTCGATCAGGATCACGATCACGATCAATGCCTATGAATGATCGAATCTCGGGTCACTCGCTGAATTTCAAAGTAAACCTCAGACTTTTTGCGTAGTTCACCGTCGGCCTTGGCAATACCGTAAAAACTGAAAGATTATGTAAATTGCGCAACTCCTCCTTTCTTTCTGGCATCTCTTTACATCATATACCAATGGCGTTCCACTTTTCTTGAACGTAACCGCAAATTACTATGCTAACCATAAGTATCACGGTGATAAAAATATGACCGCCTCTAACACAACGTAACAGTATACCGATAGCCATTACTTTCTAAGCGGAAGAGGAGCGCACGTTTTCCATTACCCCATAACTCGATTCATTTCACACGATCAATCCGCCGTGCAATCCCGAATACGCAATTCGCTACTTTATTCATCATTCGTAATGATTAGTTAGCAAACGTAATTATCAATCCTCATCAATTACGTTGAAACAGAATGTCAGTCGTCTGACCTCTTAGGCAGCAACCTTTACTTCCTTTTACGTAGCCGCCACGCGCGAAGGGCTCGCTTTTCTTTGTTCCTGGCATATTAATTTTTCTACGTCATAAACCGACATGAAAATAATAACAATACTTCAGGGTGATGACCTCAGAGTGAAAGGGATGCTCAAGGATTTACCTTATCAGACTTTATTAACAGTCATTAGCAGTGTCTCTGACATTGCTTTTGGACCTTTTAGTATGTAATCTTTAATGCATACTAATTCGGTGCCATTGACTGTAGCGGGATGCGACGCTTTGGGATTTGTAATGATTTATCCCACAAAAAAAGGGATTATCAGGTAATTGTTTCAAGGACGCGGTACTTTGGGATTTATAATGATTTGTTTCATAAAACAAGAGATTTTTAGGGAATTGTTAGAAATTAGATAAAATATAGAATTTCCTCTTAGGGTGGTTTGACGTGAGTCGGAGGAAGAAAGATGGGTGAACAACCGTAGCCTCTTGCATAATCGGAGAAAGCTGTTGCGAAACACCAAGACACATGCGTCTCGTGGATGAGATTTTGTTCCTGGACTGGCGGATAGAGCACAGTGGGACAGTATAGTGTAGTCATGCGATATTCGTTATGTCTTATATGTTATATCATACGTCGTGCGCCCACATACGGATAGACATAGTAATAGCGAATGTTAATTATGCCGTGATGCAATCTAGTTTGAATGCTAGTCGTTCCTTGAAATTTTTTGAACCTTTCTTTTATTCATCCCCAAAATGAAATTCTTATTTCAGATTCTTCACTGGGTGGCGCGTTCGTTAGCGTTTATTAATTTCTTTGTTCATCGCCGGGAAGATGGTCGCCATCGAGTGGGTTACGGAGGAGGATGATTACGTGCCGCCATTTTCCGAGGAAACGCAAAAGATTGCCAAGGAAGAATTGCGCGAAGATAAGAATACGAGGGATCAGGCACTCGAGCAGATAAGAAATTGGATCAAGATGAATCCACGTATCGAAAATTGTCGTCTTGGTAAATGAGATTGAATTTGAAATATAGGTTCTTTTTTGGTTTTTTTTTTCGTAAATTCTTCATTGCGCAACTCTCTGACAACTTCCGTTTTTGATAGATGGACAATTTCTCCTGAGATTCCTGAGATCCAAGAAATTCAACGTGCCAATGGCGCAGGAATCCATCGAACGGTATCTTCTGCTTCGTCAGGTTTATCATCCTGCTTTTAATCATCTTGACATTACCGAACCGAATATGGACGAGTTACTTTCTTTGGGGTAAGATCAAGTAGAAAGGATGTGGGTCAACTCAGCTATAAGGTACTTATGTAATTCTTGAATTTTATTTAACTCTTTTTTTCTTTCTAGGTATCTCTTTGCTGTTCCTGGAAGAGACGTCAAAGGTCGTCGAGTGATCGTTGCCAGACCCGGTATAGACTCAGTATTAGAATAAATGATTAATAACGCAAATTAACACAATTATTAATTCAAATTGTATTTTTATTTTACAATCTTCCCTTAAGGCGTGTTTGATCCGTACAAGTATACTAATGCGGACATGTGCAAGATTCATGCGATAACGTACGAATCTTTAATGGAGGACGAGGAAAGTCAAATTCGCGGATTCGTCCATTTTGCTGACGGTGCTGGGGTCAGTTTCCCGCACCTGACTCTTTTCACTCCCAAGGAAGCTGTGCGCATTGTGAAAAATGGCGAGGTAATGATAACGAATTTTTTTTTAATTATTCGTATGGATAAATGATTGTCCAAAAGACTAGTGCGTAACGCACTTGATACTTGTTGCTATTTTACGTAACGGTCAGAAATGTACGGGCGGAACCGGTTTGAAGAGGTTCGTCTGGTCTTCGTAGTAAGACTGTTGCAATTCCGGTAGTTGCGTAACTCGTATTTTTTGGGTTATAGAAAAACATAAATCGAACTGTGCAGAGTGAACGTTTTTTAAGTCGATGATATTAAAATTCCATTAATTCTGTTTCCGTCCACAGCGAACCATTCCGATGAGGCACAAGGAGGTTCATGCTATTAATGCGCATCCTTCTCTTAAATTTGCATTGGACTTTGGCATGTCCTTAATCTCTGAGAAGATCAAGAAGCGAGTTAAAATTTATACCAGTTTGGAAGATGCTGTGAATAACAAGATGGACACGAGTCTTCTTCCAAAAGAGTATGGCGGTACAATGCCTATGAAGGAGATGATAGGTAAGGAAATATATTAAAAAGGAATTAATTCGAAAAAAAGATCCTTTTTTTAATGATTATATTCCTTTAGAACTCTGGAAGAAGGAATTGATGGAACTGAGACCAAAATTGTTGAGCCACGATAGAATGAAGGTGAAACTTGAACTCTATTCGGAGAAGGCTCGGGAAGGTGCTGTGTCTGCTTTGAAGCAAGGACTAAATTGTTCATCTTTGGGGTCCAGTGATTCGATACATGGTATTAGTGGATCCTTCAGGAAACTCGAGGTAGACTGATGCGGATTCGTGGGACAATCGTAATCACGTGAACTTACTTAATTTTAAGAATTCTTTGTTACGCAATTAGATATTTAAGAGCTACGACGGAATGCCCATCTTTGCCAAAATTCGAGTACTTGGAAGGGGTAGCCGAGGAGAAAAAAGTTATACAAAAATCATGAGACTCCTTCGAGTCGAGAATCTGTACAAAATTGTTAATGAAAAAAAGGATATTCGATGTCAATATTCCTTTTCATTATTGAATCATCATTCTTCATTGTATCAATTTCGCTAGATTTAATTTGCTCTCCTTAAATTCTAAGTGTACCTATCAGTCTCGCTTGATAAGCACTGAAGTTTTATATTGGAGAATAATGTCAGTATAAACTTGTAGTATATGGTCATTTTATGGAACGTATAATGACAGTAGGTAATACAAAGGTTTTTATGAAATATATATTATAAAATCAGGGGGTTTCTTTTCTATCTTTTCACGAACTGAACCAATTGCCAACCAATTGTTTCACTCTTGCACGTGCATTGAGCATATCTTCAGAATCTGTCGAAACGTCACTGTAGAGGTCACGACAGTGTGACGATCCTAAACAATCATCAAGTTACTCGGTTAAACGTTTAAAAATCGAAAATATCCTTTGAAAATTTCGTGAGACCTACCATTGACGAGTATAGCCGGTGTCAAGTCATTCAAATCATCAAGAACAGAAAGCGCATGCCAAGGATCGACATCTCCATTAGTAAAGACGACATTCGTCACGTCCGGTTCGAATCCTCCGTACATAATATTTGTCCTTCTAATTCCAAAGTTCAAAAGATCTTGGTCGTAGCTGTAAAATTAGACTTTGTTTTTGAAACTGTATATTGTCCACTGGATACATGAATACCCACAAATCGCCATAGATATCTTTGCAGACGTGCAAAAAGAAATCTAACGGAAATAATGTTCCAAAAACAGATTTTTCGGAATTTGACGTCTGATAATATCCATACTCCGTGCAGGTTTGATAAAGCCACTGTCTCACTGAAAGAATTTGAATGGCGGAATTATTTTGGAATTTCAATTTAATGATTTTTAATTTTCTTTTCTCATCTTACTGCTACTCGTTGCTGCTACCGATTTCCACGATTCATTTCTATACGTTGTTATCATATTGTCGTAACTCGCATCGAGACAATTATTTTTATCGGATACTTTGTAGGCCAGTCTCTGAAGTGGAGATCCAAGATAAGTGGCCGTCATTATGTCACAATACACGGCGATATCTGTTTTCCCTTGGTTGATTCTGTTGTATTGGACAATACCAGCAAATACCTATTAAATGATAATACAATTAATAGTAGAGATAAAACGTAAAATTATACATAATTAATATAAAAACTCACTTCCGCGAGAAGATTCATAAAATAGGCAACGTCATCGGAATCGGTGACATTGGGTGCAGAACATAGACTAGGATAACATATTTTTTTGTGAAGTAGGTAATTTCTTTCTTTTTTTAAATCCTTTCAATGCTTACTTGAAATATGTTTTTAATTTCTCGGGACCATCTTCAACTGCGAGCAATTCTTCAATGGATTCGAAAGCTTCTTGAATGTCGACGATACATTGCGGATTGTATACGTAGAGAGAATGCGTAACGACTTCGTAATATTCTGAAAGAAATTACGTAATTTTTGGTGTATGCCTTGAAAATGAAAATTACGTGGTCAAGGATATTGTTAGGATAATTAGAGTTTACCATAAAAATCTGCTTTTGCATAAACCGGAGCACTGCTGGCTACTGCACCCTGGAATGTAAATTATTTTTTATGAGAATTTATTTATTTCATACTGATTGAGAAAAAATATTTGCCAGACCTGTATAAGGTGAGGATATTTCAATCTTGCCCAGGCCGCCATACTTCCTGCATAGGACCCACCAAAAACGACTACTGAACTATTTTCTATTCTGAATTCTTGCTTTTTTGTCTCAATAAAATAAGCTACATCGGCAATCGCTTGATCCAAATTCAAATATTGCATATTTTCAGGACTTGTGTCCCTAGGGAATATACATTTGAGAATTAATAATTTTATCAGTTAAGTGGATCAGAGGAAAATATAGAATCGTACTCCGTTGGTATACTCGATCCGTAATAACGATGTTCTGTATAAAACATAAGGGCGCCGTGTGCGACACCCAATTCAAACATGACGCCGGTCTGAAGAAAACCAGTGTTAATTTTCCATTCGCCACCCAACATTATTAAAATTGGACCGGTTCCATTGAAGTAGTCATCGTTTTGATAATATCGCTATAACATATTGAACTAATTAATAAAAAATTACAATGACAGCGGATTCTATTATTATCGTTACTAACCATAGACCAGGTCCGATTGTCTCGATGATTAAAATGATCTAATGGTTGGGTTATCCATCCTTCAGCTATCGTTTTGGAAGCGGATGGTTCAGGTTCCTCTAGTCCCTTGTACCGGAAGCCACGGAAACCAAATCCTGCGACAGGAGACGCAATGGCGCCCAAAACGAGAAACACAAAGAGACTCGAATGCATCTCCAGAAAATAATTTTGCTACTGACTGCGAAGTCCTCTTGACTCTTTCGGCAGTCGATGGCCACTGATAACTTTGATAGCCTATCGAATCAGCATTGCGACAGTGAGTCGTAGGATCTCTTTGTGAACTACTTCTAGCCTGAGATAAGTTAATAAAATTGCTGTAGATGTTTGATCCAGGAGATTAGAGGGATGGAGAGCTAATGATTTTTCAGAATGTTTTTTTGAACTCTTTATCAGACAATCTTGTACCTGATAGATAATTGTAATAGGACAGTGTACTTTTTGCTACAAAAATATTTATTGAAATTACAGGAGATACAATCTTATTCTCTATCTGATTTACTTCTACGTAACAAAAATTCGAATAGTCTCTCTAGTTTTTGGACTTGACAATAGATGACGAATAGAACATTATTTATTTATTTTTCTGTTTATTAGTTTCCGAATCGGAAGTCTCCCATCCGTCATTCGATTCGGTGGAGGATTTTCTCTGATCTCTCACAGGACTTCCGTGTTCCTTATGATCATTCGTCGATGAGTCTGTGTAATCTGATTCGTTCTCCGAATACGAATTATTCGATTCTACATCATCCCATTTCGATTTAGGGCGTTTCACTCTCTTTGAATATTTTCTCGTTTTATAATCATTTGAACCTTCCGGTTCCTTGTTAGTGATAAGAGGTTTAGTCTGTGGAGAATTATCTTCGTCGTCGTTGGTCTTTTTAATAACATCTTTAGATTTCAATCTTGAATCATCCGAAGTTCTAGTCTTTTCCCGCGTTCTGGATCCTTTTTCTCTTTTTGACCTATGACCCCTCGACCTTCTTCTAACTTTAGAATGCCTTCCTTGACTCTCTGTATGACTAGATACTTCCTCGTTATTGTCACTATCTTCAGAATGTTTCCTTTTTGATCGATTATCACGTCTGCGTGAAGATCTTCCACTGGGAGAGCGTCTATCGGGTGTTTCAAAATTTCTCGAATTTCTACCAGATCTTTCAGTTTCCTCCTGTCTTCTATCGCGCCTCGAATTACACCTAGTGTCAGCATCCTCTTGACGACGATGCTTTCCGTTTTTGCGACGATGTTCGACTTCGACTTCCGGTGATTCCGACCACCTCCAATCACGATCCTCTTCGTTACCTCCACGTGTAGATTCATCCCACTTGGACCTGTTACTCCTATGTTCGCTTCTTCTAGTTGTGAGATCCTGACTCTCAGCCCTTTTGGCCCATCTGGGTGGACTTCTTATATCGTATTCATCGTGGGGATTCCTAAAAGTGTGCAGGAAGTTACAAGCACGTCCTTTGGGACACTTGACCATTCCACACACAGCGTTCCTCCAGGATTTCAAGTTGGCGAATTCACAATTCAACTGCCTTCCTGCGTACCAGCGACCCTTAAGCTTTCTAACCGCGCGCGCTGCTTCGCGTTCAGTATAATATTCGACGTACAAATTTCCACGAAGATGGATCTCAGTGTTACAACAATATTTGAGGGTTTTTATTCTGCCAAAACTTTCCAATTCAGGCACTACGTCCTTGTAGAATTCTCGAAAGTGCTGTCGCGTCTCTGAACTCTCAAACTCTAAGGCAACGTCAGTGTCGTATTCGGCGGAATTTTTCTCCAGAGAGAAGTGAGAATAAAATCCAGGAATCAAGATGACTTTACTGAGACAAACTCGACGATGATTTCGAGAACAAGTGTCACCGTAACGACAGGCGCCAGTTTTTGTGAAAAATGGACAAAGTTCCTTGCCAGGTTGACTGTCCGTTACGGCTCGCAGAGCTTCCGGTGTTTTCGCACCATTGTCGATGTAATCGTCTATTTGTTTCTGAAGTTCCTCGTGTCTCTTGATTTCTTCTTCTTGCAGACGCTTCTCTTGTTCCTTCTTCAGTCTTATTGCTTCTTGCTTCGCTTCGTATTCCTTGCGAATTTTCGCTTCTTGCTCGAGCTGCTCTTGTCGCGCTTTTGCCTTTCGCTCTTGAAGAATTCGCCATTCTTTCTGTGCCGTAGCCTAAAATCAAAAGAAATCTTAATGTCATACCACTTAAATTGTATATACATTTCATTAAAATCTAATTAATTCACAACCCTAATGAACGCACAAGAAAATAATTTGTAGGTCTTGGCATCCACATGACAGCATCGTTTTCGAATGTATGTAAAATCTCAAAACGTGCAGAGTATCGATAACAAATGAATTTCGAGTATCGACTTTGCCATTACGTATCGATAAAAATAAAATACTGCTGTTACCCAAATTACTTACTTCAGTTTCCAACCAGAGTTTCTCTCGTTCCTCGTGTTCCTTTTCCTCCTCTTTCTTTCTGGCTTCGTCCTGTTTCTGTTGCTCGGCCAACCAATTCAAATATTCCTCGCTTCTTTCCAGTGCTGCCCTCAGACGTTCGGCGTCGGCGTCTCTCTCGCGGGCGGCTTCTCGCCGGAGACGTCTACGACGCTCTTTTTTCGCAAGGCGTCTCCACTCCCTATGCCTTAATCGAGCCACACCAGCAGACTCCATTTCGTGACATGTTCTTCGGAAACACTCTCACGTCGAATTGGACTTGACGGTAATTGAATTGACAATTCGTGAAACTGCTCAAGAGTGGCTGACAGTCAACACGAGCAGACGACACGTGCTCATATGCCGCCATTGTGGCAGTGGCAGCCATTGCGCTTGTGCGACACTGAATTTAAAACTGGCGCACATTCATGACGACGCTATCCACTGTAGTTGACCTTCGCAGTTCGATTCTATTGAAATTTGTATCAGCTGCTGCGACAATAATCGATTATTTCCACTTGAAAATCAATTAATAACAAAATTATTTCTCTTTACATATAAAATCCTCGGTGGAACTAAAATCAAACGCGTCATTGCAATTATTCAATGATTACGTACAACAGTAAATGAAATCTCTTTTAAAAATTGTAAAAGCATCCAAAGTCTCGTTATAATTGTAAAAAAACAATGAATTATCGCTTCTGTACCATAATACCATACTTGCCTTTATGCAAAGTATAAAGCGACGCGATATCAGATATTTTGTCGTTCTTTCTTCTGGCTTCGATAAACGTACACTCAAGTAACAGACGGTATGTTTGTAGTAGTATAAGGTTTCGTACAACGATAATATATTTCTCTTACAATAAGATAAAGAGGGGGCCCGTTTTCGTACGGCCCTGAGGTACCGTTAGTTCTCGGCGAGCATTGAACCACCGTAGGGGGGACCTGTTCCAAGGAAGGAAGCGTGTTGGCCACTCTTACGCTCTTCGAAATGTTCTTCGTCAGTCGGTCGTCCCTCTTGCGCGCACCTACGTGTCATTATTCATTGCAATTATCTTGCCAAAGAGGCCTTCGACTAGCCGGTTCGACATGACTGAATTTCGCGCGACTCCGATCACGCTGATTCGCTAAATTTATATTTAAAATAATTTCCCACCGTTGGGCGTATTACGATCTCGAGTGAATATTTTGCTTGTGGATTTAGTACGGTATTGTAAAATAATCTTTCATAATTATTAGGACAGTTCGACGTGTACCGTTTAATATTCTGCCTTGAGACCTCTTTTTATTAAGACCGTACTTTGTAGGCGGGACCAGTAAGAGTCTTAAATTTCTTAGAAGTGACAGTCCCGTTAAATTTATGTTACTACTTTTTTTTATTGATACAAGGGATAATAAAAGTAGGGGTGGTGTTTTAAAGAAAGAGAGTGATAAACCGTAACCCAGTTTGTTCTGTCTTTGATAATTGAATACAAGGTAATTGCATATCGAAGTGACGTGTCGTTTGAACGATAAGTGAAGAAAATGCCTGAAGCAAATGGAACTAAAGAGATCAAAGAGAATGTGGGAAAGAAGACGAAATTTCGGGCGTACGTGCTTTGGCTTTTTGGTGGTATCTTTGGCGCCCATCATTTCTACCTTGGCAGAGACGATCATGCCTTCATCTGGTACTGTACTTTTGGCGGATACTTTGGAATCGGATGGTTGCGTGATCTCTTTAAGATTCCTACATACGTAGCTGATGCTAATGAAGAAGCCCACTATATGGAATGGTTCAAGAATCAAGTCAGGATTAATCAAAAGGTATTTTTAACGATCATTCGCGAAAATTTTCTATTGTCAAACAATACGCATACAGCGACGAAGCAATTCTGTGGAGAATAATCTGGATTTTATTTTTTTCATTCAACGAGAAGTTCCGTTATTCTTCGTCGTACAGCTGTTGTAGAGTTTCGTTAATTATTCTATTGTTAATTGCTCAGCCTGTCTGCACTGTTATTCCAATTGAATCTAACATGTCTTCCCGCCATCTGAGTCAATAGCGACACGGCACATGTATTTGCAAACTCGGTAGAAATATGATACACGTTAAATTTCATGGGCATACATCTTCTTTCAGCCACCATATTCAACTGTACGATTTATTGGCGCCGTGGTTGTGTCATACCTATGGGGTCAACTGATCTACTTGGCCATTCCAGACGAGGAGATCAATGGAATCAATTTCAGGCCCTTGATGATCTTCATTCCAGCCGGCGTAGCCCTAGGTCAGCAGTTCTGTCATTGTTGCCAATAGAATAGGTCAACATAGATGTATTCTATTATTACTGACAGTAAAAGTCACGAGTCCACGTTGCAGTGTGTCACTTTCTGAGTTTTACTGATAACACTGAGGTCAAACAGCTCGACGGAATATGCATAGATAATGCATGGGGTTCTTTGAGATAAGGATTAATTGTTATGCCATTTGAAGAATCCATTTTATTACATTACTCAACTAACGTCTTTCAAATGATTGCTATACCTCTCATCGGCAACGTATTAAATTTTGAAAAAAAAAGAATTTCTATTCAATACCTGCAGTCACTCTGTTATCTTCTCATGAAATTTCTCTTTCATTCAGGTGTTTGGGTCGTGGGAAACGTCGGACGTGAACAAGGAACAATATGGGTTCCCTTGGGATTGGCGTACTTATGTTATCCAACCTTAACCTACCTTGGCGACGACAATACCTGGATGGCCCTTATGGTTCTGGCTGCCTCCCTCGGCTTCGACACTTTCAGCAAGCAATGGCGGCTGAAGCCACGGAAGAAGCGCAGTACACTTAAGAGATTAGGAATCCTTGGCGTCGCTTGTTTACTGTACACTTCACTTTGGGGCAGCTACTTCTATTTCAATGCGAGCATTACCGACAGCGAGGGAGAAGAGATTAAGATCTCTGATGCAATCAGACACTTTTTGACATCGCCAATTTGGCTGGACCTTAAGGTCAGTGTTATTAAGACCTTAATATGTATGGTAATAAGGGATTATAAATGATGAAATGTAATTAGACGAGCCTGGAAGAAACATGGCGACAAGCCAAGCACCAGGGATTCTGGGCAACCTGGAGGCAGTTGGTGGACCTCACCGATCCTAGAGGAGAGATAAATGCCTATAAGGTAACATTTCTTTTGGAACAGTATTTGTTTTGCCTGGATACTTTTATGAAAATTGATTTTTTGTATTCTTTGATATTAGGTCTTGGGTCTGTCGCAAACGGCTTCGCAAAGTGAGGTCACTTCCAAGTGGAGGAGCCTCTCTCGGGAGCATCATCCTGACAAGGTCAAAGGTTCCGAAGAGGAACGTAGAGCGGCTCAAGAAAAATTCATGGAGATACAACAAGCTTACGAAATTTTGTCCAGCGCGAAAAATCGCAGGCAACGACGAAATCGTAGAGCAGGTTGATAGGATAAGAAAGTTTTGTTTTCCTTTCTTTAATTTTCTTTTGCCGTACAAGTACGTTATCGAATAAATTAAAAATCGAATTGGACACGATTGGACGACGACAACGAATGCAATACGCATTCCATGGCTTTCACTGAATTTCATAAACAGTTTATTTAAATAATCATTTACAATAGTTATCCATATAAAACGTTCTGGTATATATTATGTATATGTATATTATGTATAGCTATCGTTATAAGCGAATTTTTATTATTTATAACGCATCCCCTATCGAATTCATTTATTGATATTAACTCCCTAACACGTTCTCACATTTCCCCCCTTTTTTTTTGTGATCTATCTCGACCTCCCACCCACGAAAACCCGCGAAAGAGTAGAACCTAAAATAGAATTTTCTATTTATAAACGTTTATGTGTACCTGCGCTCTTCTGGCCCGAAAACAATCTGGCGAAGGCGTCACGTGAAGTCACGATACTCTGCTCTCCCTGTGACGCACGAAGCATAACGTTAGACTCTGGTCAGATGAGGGAAAACATTTCCAGAGAAAATGGCGAGAGATGATTAAGCGCGAATTTACAAGGTACAGATAACCGTTTGGCTTTCGACAATTCCCATGGAATTTGAATGAAAATGCAAAAATAATCTCTTCGCTTTGGAAAATATGTGAATTTTCCGGACAACCTCCACGGTGGTATCGATATATGTTACATATAAGACACTTCAACTTATCGGCACTCTTCATTGAAGAGTGAAGCAAGTGTTTTTTTGTCACTTGATAGGGTCGTGTTTGTCGTTTCTAACGATTTCATACCCTGTTTAATATTATCTATTTGTTGTCTTTTATCCAAACGTTCTACGTGAGTTTCCTGTTTGTTTGTTTTTTTTCAATTGCGCTCAATGGATCTTAATTTTAATGAATAAATAATAATTTCACGATTTAGGAGAGCTGGGATCTCTTATATGTACGCATGTCTTACATTACTTGTTCTTCTTCTTGGTACGCGGTGGTTTCACTATGGATGGCTCGATCTTCTCTGATACTATCTTCTCTGTGAAATTAGTACCGTACTTGTCGGTGGCTCTTTCTATTATTTCCGGTGGAGCTACCAGAGTGACCCTGCAATTATTCCGAGTCAAAATTGTCTTCTACACAAATCTTTTCTATCTCATGATCTTTTACCTATTTCGAAAATTTTTCTTACCTCAGTTGCGGCACGCTAAGTGGACGAAGTAAACTCTTAACGACTGGGGGAACGTCTCCTGGCTTTGGCAAGGCGGGACTGCTGGCACATAGAGCAGCGCTGGTCAATTGAGATACCAAAGAAAAGCTCCGGTCGGGACCGGAAGTTGTGCGGAAGACTCTTCTTATCTTTGATCTCAATCCCGTAGACGGTGGCGGTACGTTCATTGGCATCGGGGTTACCTTTGATGATAAAATATAAAATTCTAACGATGATATCCAACCAATACTCATAGTATTTTCTTTATGCTTCTAAATAGTGAGGATGGTAGTACATACCTTTCCCTGGAGTACCTTAGCAGCTAGTTCCGGTTCGCTACCCCATCTACAGGATGTCGTCCTTTCCAGCAATCTATGCCGGGCGAACCTTTCAATGACTTCGGCGCAAACGTAACGTCCGCAAAATCTCGCCCACTGCTCGGCCCTGAGACCCCTGCCGTGATCTCGAAGCGTGGGATTCGCACCTATTTGCAAAAACACTATTCACTGTGACTTCCGGTATATTCGATGTAATTCCTGACGTTCCGACACTCACCGGCGAATAACAGAATCTTGGCGCACTTCGTTCTGCCTTGTAAAGCAGCCTTCATCAACGGCGTGAAGCCTAAGATATTTCTTGCATCCACTTCGATTCCAGGACACCTTTGTAGAAGGACATTAAGACACTCGATTTGTCCTGTAAAATTATGCAAAAATAACTTTTCATCTTCAAAAACAAGGAAACAAGTCTCAGACGTGACTTTGTATTCAAACAAATGTTATGAAGTCTCTTAGAGAATCAACTAGAATTTATTTATTTACGATGCAACTCAGAGTTATGACGTTCTATTCAAGAAACACGATTGCTTCCTTCGGCTATTTCCGTATCTGTTGACGCAAGACTAATAATGATTCGTCTCAGTGGCCATATTGAAATTTGGCAATGATCTGACAGTGCGCTTCCAATATATTACGAGCAGCTTACATATATTTCTCGATCTCTGTGATCTGTTTACAACTGTATTCACGCGAACGCCAATGCAAACACCTGTCCTTTGCATCATTGACAATGCATGTGCGAATTTATATCAACGTTGCAAATTTATCCCAAAACCTTAATATCCTAATATCTCTATACTATAATTATAAACAATCTACTCCCAAGATACTTACCAGCTTGTGCAGCAAAGTGTAGAGGCGTGTTTCCCTCATTATCAGGAATATTCGGATCGAGTCCTGGAAACGACAAGGCAGTTTCCAGCATAGCAATCGCGCCATTTCCGGCCATGTAGCTGATCGCAGTCTGCAACAAGTAAACACTGTTGTATACACTCTGTTTCATCAAACAACATACCAAATAGTCACTGCGCGTATTTAAGCACGTACGTACGTACAGGGCAATTCAGTTTAAATATACCAGTATTAGATTTGACAGCTGTCATCCAATCATTTGGTTCAGTATCATTTGGCAATGTTTCTAAGTCTACCGGCATCTCGGCTGAATAGCTCTCTATGTATCCGTCATATGTAAGTTTAGAAGTTTACATTAACGCGGTATGAAAATGGGAGGTGGGTGGAAAAATTGGCAAAATTTCAAAAACAATTTATACTCCGAATGGGAAAAGTCCTTCTGCGGTAATCTGTCTTGGACTAGAGTATAATAACAATAGGGGTTCTTGTGATACGGTTGGCAAGGATCGTGACGAGGATCGTACGAGTATAGATCAGCATCTAACACAATGACTTCCATTCAATCAATTAAGCGACAATCTATTAAGTGATATGGCGCGTACGCATGTTGACACGATAGTGCAAACGTTATTGCTCGACTTGCGTCAGTTGCGAATTGAACGGCATCGAGCGCAGGGATATAGGAGAGGCTACCGATGAAAACAGGATCAGAGGAAAAAAAACAAGGGCTTTGGTCACACCCAATTTGCGTTGTTACGTCAGGACGCATCAGAGCGCATAATTTTTGCTGTTTTTCTTCGAGGTCGTTTCTATATTGAGACTAGGTTGTGTTTATTTCATATATAATCTTCTTGGTCTTCTCAATAGCATCGCGTCGCGTACTTTGTAAACGGATCTGCTGTGCATAAGGATCACGTGAATTGTATCGATGCAGCTCGTTAATCTTCTTTGGAAACTACTAGAAATCGCAAACTGATCTTGTGATCTATCGATTAGAGAACGCCAAGGATCTTGTCTGAGGTCAGTGACTATTGTTCAAAGCAAGGCTTACATGAGACCTGCTTAAGCCTTGGGACGTGTTCACTATCGCCGCCATTTTATTAATGAATATCAGTCCCTGACCCAAAATATCCTTTGAAAATTATTCATTCCGCACGTATCCGATGTGTAACGGGATGTTTATCGGAGTGACGTCATACGGGATAGATTATTTTATTTCCATGAATTCTGACAATCATACTGCTCCGTGCGAATTGACCTTAGTTATTTGATGCGTCGGAAGATCAGCAGAGCCTAGCTGCACTCTATTTGCATTACGGAGATTCCATGCAAATTTTACTTGTCCGAGAAATTTCCGTGAGATTAGACGCCCTCGGGATTACGTCGTGACGCAAGGTATCTAGGAAATAATTATGGACTCGAGTATCACGTCACTGAAGATTTACTTAATGGCACGTAGAGCATCGATAAGGTAATTAAATAATTCTCCACGTAATCGATCGTTAAGTTCTCCATAAACATTTCGACACCGTCCACGTGCGGTTACCGCGTCGTACTGTTGTATTTGCAAAATTGCTCGTAAACCAAAACCAGTACGAAATTACGAAACACGTCGAGAACACGCGAATCCTTCCCTCAGCTTCGGCATTTTCAGCAAAGCTTCCCCTCCCTCCTCCCGAAGGTACAGTAAATTAGTCTTATGATTTTCAAAATAAGCAATACTTCCCCCTAAACCAATAAATTTCCATGGCTTCGCTATTTTAGAACACCTCCTTCCGCGCCATAAAGGTCCGCAAAATTTCTCGAGAGTGCCAAAAAAAACGTTCCTTTTATATTCGCACGAGGAAATAATTTTGCATACAATGAAAATCTACCATCAGTGGCTGTATGCGTGAAATTGATAAATATCACGCGCCATCTTATTAATTGATCATAAACGAATACGCATATGTTCCTGATCAATGTCCAAGTGTCTATGTCTTACACGTCGTGAAATTTACGCATCTCGAGGAATGATAATTAGGACGAGACGGTTGTTAGTATTCGTTCCGAAAGCAACCACCTGGTGCTAATGACTACTAATGATTATTTTGCAACCTCATGCCAATTATTGCGAATCATTCGGCACACCATGGGCCTCCCTGTTTTGAATGTTTATAAGGATCTTCGGGGCCATGCATACCTGGCTCGTATGTTTCATATGTTTCATCTGATCTATTTATACGTTTCATCTATAAGTTACACGATGGCGTACGGCCTCTATTGGCGAATTCACTTAGAGTCTAGATGCTGCATGATACGTCCTAACCAATTTGGTGTTTTTCCAAGCCGACATCACGGACCTTGCTCAGGATCAACTTGTTATGTTCAGAGATGTTATCCAGCGCCCTTTGCGCGGTCCACGTTTTTTTGGGAAACGCCATTACGGTTATCTGACATAGGACCGTGCTAAGGTCGTTTTCTCAGAAGCAGCCTTTATGGTATGAAAATTTCACCTTTTGCTTATCCATTGAATTAATTGACAATTAGTAATACAGGAGCACTCATCCAAATTGCCCTGTGTTTGACTTAGGTCACTCTATGAACCCTACTCAAACTGAAGTGGATGCCCGAAGCAGTTTTTGGGAACTTCGTTATTTTTGCTTTTAATTAAATGGACGAGGGCGTCAATGGCTATGTATTTTGGGCTTTTTGTGCTTCAGCAGAATTCAATTTTTTGTGGGCTTTTTTTTTCGAATGACTTACTCTGCCGCTGTTGTCCACTGCATTTATATCCATGTCGCCGAATCCTAATACTTCAGCTCTGGAGGTTATAGCCTTGAAGATCCCTTCGTCAGCCTCCCGGGCAGCCCTTAGAAGGGCCTTAGGGCCCCCGGAAGACGATTCCCACGGAGATGGCAGTGCTCTGGATCCTTCGCCACAGGTGGCGCGATCTATCGAATATTCAAATCATAAATTTTCTAATACCGACTGACAAAATATTAGCATATATATTTACTTGAAATAATTTAAGTCACCTTGCAGAACTCCTTTCCGATACACTTTGGCCTCGTGAACTGCCGTTTTCCTGTAGGGAGAACGTTTTTCCTCGAAACTGGTATCCGAGCTGAAGGAGACGGATTTTTTCACCCCAAAATTCGAAGGTTTCTTCCAGCTGGTCGGAAGAGTCTGAAAGCTCGGCGATCTCTCGAAGAGAAGATAATCGTCGACTCCACTGTTCGACAATACGGATTGCCTGAGTTTCTCCTTGTCCAGGTAGCCGTTGAGCCTCGCCTTGCTCTCAGGATTCTGCCTAATCGTGTAGTGCGTGAGACTCGCTAGAAAGGCCGATGATCTCCTTAGGATTCCGTCCTCGTTTACTTTGTGCAATGATTTTTCTCTCGATTTAAGACCTGCGAACGTGAGTCAAACTTGTGGATTCGGTTGGTGACTTCATGAAGCTTCGGTATATGCCCACTCCTAACATTCTAAATTTACCATTAGGACATTTCACTATTTTTCAGAGGACACAGACATTTCTAAAGGACTTTGCGTACCGTTTTACTCTCTTTTCAGCCAGGAGATCATCTCCGAGAGATTCAAAATAAACAGATAAGCGATCAATAATAAATATTACGAAAGAAGATATCTCGTTCTGAATGAAGATTCGTCAGATTTGATAAGGCGGTCACGGTTATCTCTAATCTTTATTCACGGTCTTTTCGACAATTAATTGCGTCTGGGAAGTCATGAAGATTGAACCACCAGATCAAGGTTCAAAGAGGATACGCATAGATCATCGAGGACTCACCTTCCTTGAGGTTGGATGGCACAGATGCTGATTTTCCAATAGGAATGACGGGTCGGTCGGTCTTCGAGTTCCTCGTCGACCTGGAGACGTCCTTCTCGGCGTCCGTCGGCTGTCGCGATCCTTGCAGACTCGAAATTGAATTCTGCGACTTTTTCGTATCCTTAAGCAGAAGATGAAGACTGTTCCTCGGACTTTCCTCCTTGTGCGTCCTCCCGTTGGCGAACGGAGCTTTTTTCTTCACCGTCGACGTCGGCGCCGGCGTCTCGCACACTGAGAAGCTATTTCGAGCTAGCTCGCCGCGAGAAGCGACGATGCTGTAGTTGCTGACGACGTAGGGAGAACTCGAGGAAGATCTTAGGGCTCTCTGACAACTTGACCTGTCCTGCCAATCAGCGTGTTCCTCAAGTATTCTCCTTACCTTCTGTAACATTTTATTCCTTCAAGACTCCCCAAAGAAACAAAAACCAAAACTTCAAAAATTGTTTAGTCAGACTGTAAATGACAATGACTAGATTGAACGTATTCCATAGAATCCTCTGCCTACGCCACGAAGAATTACGACCTGCCTTCACATTTAAATAACAGATAAGATTGCCGGGACAGTAAATGATAACTCGATTAACATGCCCGATAATCACTCACGAACAGTACGCGTCTCGACAATAACGTCAAAAATCCGCAAGAATAGTGAATCATTATAAAAATAAAGAAATATCCTCATAGTGTAATCGGATCATTAACAGTACTCGTCACTCACCAACTTCAATTGAACTCAGTATAAATTTTGTCTCTAACCGTCCATCAAATAATACCTTGGTTGACACTGTAAACTTCTATTTTCGCAGAGCGAAAGGAAAAAGCAAAAAAAAGAAGGTCATTCAAAACCGATGACGACCAATTGTCTACCGGTCGATGATCGCACACGGAATGATGGTTTACTGGCGAGAGTCAGTGTGATAATAGCGAGAAGTAACTTTCCGCAGCGTGGTGGAAGAGATCCCTTCCTGGTCCCGATCTTCGCCACTGTGCTCTCTCTCTTTTAACGCGCTATTTATACGTTATACTACAGTTAAGCCCTCGCACGATTCGCTGGTCTCTTTGCTAGACTCGCAAGCGAGTACGCCATTGCGCCATTGCGCCTGTGTGCGTCAACGGCCCGGCATACGTGTGACTATTCAAAGAGCCATGTGGCAGAGTGTGAATGATGGCGACTAGGCAAAAGCCAAGGTGTACCTCTACGTGGCTTCCAAGTGTGGAGAAGTTTAGAGTACGCGTAAGTAAACGTCAGGAGACGAAAAGAGAAGCTTACTTGGTGAGTCGTTGGCTGAGCAGTGGGGATAGTCGAGGCGATGCCGTTCCTGTGGACGCCGACCGCCGCGACGCTCCCAAATTTCACCCTACGCCCATTTGAGATCGGAGAGAAACTTGGACTGGTCTCCATTAGAGGCTAGAACGAAGAGATTTTGTTGTAGTTGTCTTTTTAATCATTGGAATATCCTTGGTTCTTTTATTTGCCAATTATTATTGTGTTTATAGTCCGTTCTGTGACGTAATGAAATTATTGTATCAACTTGTATACTTCCTAGGTACTTCCTTGAATCTTCGACAGTACCACGGACTGCCAGTAGCCATTAGCCATTAGCCATTAACTTAGTGGCTACTAGATGTATTACGTAGAACCGTAGACACGGTTTCCCGTTCTCGCCTCCTTATTGACACGTGGTTATTTTTGTATTTTTTGTATGAATAGAGCGTGGGACTCGAGCGTTGCTGTGAGCTTGTCACCGAAAGCTTTTTGGCCAACAGCCAATGTTTTGAATCTAGTCGAAAAATGCTGAAAAATTGGCGAACCAGGAGGCCCGATTACTTTTCGAATTTTTAAAGCGACTGGACGGTGTTACGTTAAAAATCTATGGTCGCGCGAATGTTGGCTTTAACAAATTTATGTCGATTATACGCGTAGGTGTTTTTTAAAAAATATTTTTCGTCGATTTGTTATCTCAATTCGCTACGGAATATCATATTGAGAAGTACGGCTTGATTTTTTTGAGATTAATCAGGATAACGATTAATAGTAACGCGTATTAGGAATTACTATGCAGTTCGTGCTTGTTGAATGCATGCTAAGTTATTCTCGTATCGATATCAAAGCGTACGTGCTTGATTTTGCATGCATTTATCAAGAAAGACACGTAAGGAGTTAGTACGATCCGTATGGAGATAATGAAAGAACATTAAAGAATGGCTGACCTTAAGAAATCTGATATAAGGATGAAGAAGACGTCACTTTCGACAAGATAACGGAAAACACGATAAGCCAAAGTCTTGACTTTTTTTTTGAATTTACGTCTTTCGCTAAATCTCGTGTAAACCGTGCTTAAAGGCCTCTTTCATGTTCGCCTTTTGTATACTTCTCCAGCGGTGGCGAAGAACATCAAAAGAGGATTAAAGATAGCCCTACATTGTAGGAGAAGATGCCTTCGCGAAAACCTATCGACTGGTCAGCTACTTGAAATCAACAGTAAATTCGATCATCTATAAATTTTCGAAATTTCAACTGTGAAATTCAGACTGTGAGACTCCGATCGATGGATGTTTGACAATCCAAAGATATTTCGATCATCGATTCATCACTCGCGTTTACGATTGCTCAACATGTCAAAATTACCATACCTGCTTTGTTGCAGACGTTTCTCGAAGAAAGCTACGACTCTGATCTTGCAGGTGCATGAAATAAAAAAAGAAATAAAGAACAACGTCTCACGCCCCAAAATAAAGCTTATTGTTTTCATAATGTATAACACTCGAAGCGTCTGGTGTTTTCAAAGCGTCATAAAACAGTCAATATTGGCGAAAGAATTTTGAAAACTTCTCGTGTTAATCGTGCACGAAAGGCACAACCTTCTAGTAGCCCAATAGGCTATAACAACGGCGGCAGTTGAGTCGGAAGAGTCATTCAAACAGGATTGGCTGACGGTTACGTTGCACGACGTTGAGAGGTTGCCGAGACTCGAACCGGAAGTTCTAGCTGATTAGTTTTCAAGCGTGCGTGCTTTCTGACATTGATTGACTTCGACGCGTCGAAGATTAAAGGTACACACAACGTAAGTTAGTAGAACATTGAAAATCATAATATCGACAGATCAACGAATCCAAAAATCCATACACTACGAATCCTAACCTACAATACTCGACCCGTTGGTAAAAAATTTGATTAAACTATTGCAGAAATCTTATAATCTGATATTTAGTTTATTCTTGATATCTACGTTTATGATAAGCTACTCGCAAGCGTTCTTTTACTTATTACTGGTTAACGTAACAGGTGCATGACAACAAGCACCACTCGTTTCTGCATTATCCTATCTAATAAC
Organism: Pachycephus smyrnensis; assembly: GCA_030142225.1. Lineage (NCBI taxonomy): Eukaryota > Metazoa > Arthropoda > Insecta > Hymenoptera > Cephidae > Pachycephus > Pachycephus smyrnensis. Next base: position 613,563 of record JARQST010000090.1, on the reverse strand, counting down.
AAGGTGGGGTTTTGAACGAGAGATGGCGATGGCGTGTGGAGGGGAGGACGAGTGGTGAGAAAGATAAGGGCTGATAACAGTGACATAGGGTGTATTCGTGCACGCAACCCCATCACCAGAGTCGAACAACAAGAGACGCTTTTCGTGCCAAGGTCGGCACCCTAGCGCAGGTTTGGCGTGACGGATAATATTTAAAAATATACACGCATGACCGGTAACAGTAATGAATTCTTTAGGGGATTTGGAATTCCATGGAATTCCCATTGGAGGAAGTCTATCATGGTATTATACACACCTGACAAAGATACGTATACGAAAGTGGCATAAATCTTTAATCATTACCTGCAAATTTTATTAATTGATTTTATGTATTATCGTAATGTTTGAAAATGGATTTTTTGAGGAAAAATCGAAATCTAAGGAAGGAACGACGATATGTATTTTTCGTGGGGGATATTAAGGAGAATCTTGAAATTCTTAGTAAACGATTTATTGGACTGGACGTAAGCCGAGTATAGTTGATTAGAATCTTCGAGGTAAAATGGCTATGATGCCGGGAATAAACTGAGGTTTCACTAAGTCACGCGGTGCGATCGTAAATGTCCGTTAGTGAAGCATATATTTTTTATCTACCAAGAAAAACATTGTATTTGTTTGGTGGAAGGAGATGGAGGAATTATGAAAGGTCCTTTGATATTAGTGCGTAAGATAAGGATGATGTAAATTATTGTAATTGATGTGTTATAATTGAAAGGTTGATCAAGGTTCATCTTTAATAGCTTGTACATGATTTTCATTTTGAATTTCAATGACGTTACCTTAACTTTTTCACGGCACGTCATTGGCGCACACTGTGACAAATAATTTGGAGTTTTGAATTTCAAATTACTCGAAGTACATTCATAAAAAGTGTCAAGGTGAAAATTGGGTGCTTTTATTTTTGACAAATAATTTAGAGGCTTCGTACCTTTTTCAGCTTCACTTTGTATTTCGGTGTCGCCAGTATGGTGGAATCACCGATTCTTCGATTGATCACCATAATTTCGATGATACTACTCAAAATTAATTCTGTTATTACGTGACTATTAGACAGATTAATCGGGATGATAGTTACGGAAAGTTACGGCGTTTAGAGTTACATGGAGATACGTAGATTTCCATACATGAAAATGAAGGTTTAAAGTTTTAATCAGTGACAGGAACAAATGTAGTTACGTCTGCTTTAATCGTGTCGTTGCCAATTCCATTAAATCACGAATACAATAAGATGGGAAAAAAGTAAAAAAAAGAACTAACTTTCTCTGCAAAGAACGAATAAAAGTTTGCAAACGACTTTTACAGACATTAGCAATTTTGGATATCAGAATCACAATTTCCGACAATAAATCACAATGATTTGTGCGAATTAATTGATCTGACGACGTCACACTGCAGATACTCGAAAATCTTAAAGGTTACACGTTAAGTTAGTTAGCTACTAACGTGTTAAGGGAGTTTAGCTCGAAAGGGGTTAAATCGTTCGGCAAGGGTTTGATTGTCTACTGGGCCAAAGTTTGAATTGCACCCCCGGAAAGCTCAAAGTATCCAAAGGTTGTCGTAATAGGGGGTAGACACGCAGGCGCGAATCCAAGCCAGGTGTCGAGCCGCGATACCTTTTGTGCTGGAAAATTGGAATTCCTTTCGACAGGAGAGCTTGGCACACACGGCACACACGAGTGAGTGTGTGTTGACACATTTTCACTTGAAATTATCGATAAAACATTATAAATTTAAATCGAGTCATCCCGATCACTCCGTAAGATCCGGTCTAATTTGGTTGCCCTGATCAAAGTAAAGAAAAGAAAGAAAAAAGCAGTAGGTGAGAAGGAGAGGAAGGGAGAAGGAAGGCCACGTGACAAATCACAGGATGAACATAACACGTGTTAGTCGATTGTTTGGACTTGCAGATGCACGTGCTGTGCACTTAGACAGTTGCATCGGCGATATATAAATATATACGTGACGCAAGTAAAAGAATACTGGCGTATTTCCACTGCGGTGCCAAGTACGAAGAGGTATCGACATTAAGAAAAGATTAAGGGTTGGTTCTGTAATAGGGATGAAGGGGGATGTCGTGGAATAGCGAATCGTTTAAAAAAAATGTCTGTCTTTCTAAAAATATCATTTTCTGCCAAGTGGCCAAAGCGGCGTCATTGTGGCTGTGCGATATCAGAATATGCATGTAAGCGATTCACGATTACTCTTCATGGAGGTAAGGTCGGACGACGTTGGTATTAAACGTCCAAGGGTAGCAACCCTCGACGCCGCTTAACCTTGAATAGAAAATTAATTTATTCAGGGTAGAACGGGCGAGAAATCAAGCCGCTAGTCAGCAATGGAAACACGCAAGCCTCTTCTAAGCCTCTCAAGCCCGAAGGTTCTGTGTTGTCGTTACCAGTCGAGGCGGTTCGAGCACGTTTCTTCAAAGTCTCGATGTTCCCCAACACTTGTATAACGTGATATTAGTTATTTCACAAGAAAAAAAAGCCACGCGATTCCACGAAAGCCAAAAATTTCTAAGATCGCACGCGTCAGCGGGAAAATGCACTCACTCGAACGACGATGCGTTACGCCGATGAAAATCTCATCCGAAAATACGTTGGCGAAGTTTCAATCCGTTATTATACCCTCTGCCGGTTAATTTTGGAGCCACGGACATCACGCACTTTTAACCCTTAGCATGATTTTACAAAACGTTCACGTTCGCACGATGACTTTTTAATTTACTTTTTTTTTCCATATCATTACCATGCGTGATAACGCTTAGCAGCAGTGTGACGTGCGTATCTTGAGAACGTAAATATTCCTGCACCACTGGTAGTTATGACAGCGTGAAAAGAAAAGGCGAAACACGTTTCTTTTCCTTAAGGTCGCCTTTTCAACAAATCGTAAATCAACGCAAACTCGACTGTTTCTTTTTCTTTGCATTTCCCTATGCTCTCCTATCCTTCTCCTCTTTACTTTCGATTACTTGGATCACCCACTCCGGGCACTTCTCGGCAATGATCAAAGACTCTTTATCCTCTTTCTAATACGCGACTTCTACGCCGACATGTGGATCCACGCACGTTCTATTTTCGTGGATGTGCTCGGCAGGCGATTGATACGCTCTTACAGCTTACAGCACGGAAAACAAGAAGCGCCGATCAAGACGTCGCGGATTCGACTAAAAAACGACGCCGCGCGCCGCGACGCTCCCTCGTCAGAGCCATCGCAGATGCCATAGCATCAATTCGAGAAGTCCCTGTATAATGTGTATCACTCTGTATACATTGAGACTCCAGTCTCCAACGACTGCAGTCCTCAGTGCCAGGCGAATTCTCGAAATTCTAATGATCTCAGGAAATCCTAATAATTATACTCCCACGCCACTTCCTCAATGATCTATCAATGTCAGTGCTACTGACGGGAGCCGATGTTTTCTGCACGCGGGGGCAAACGCAAAAAGTCACGAATCCGCAAGTGCAGGAAGTCTGCGCGATACTGATTCACAAAGTGCGACCGTAGGATGAGGCTAGGAGGGCTCGGGTCTAAAATTGAATTTCGCTGGGTCGTCCAATCGAAATTCAATTATGACCGGAAGTTGGCAAGCTTCACGATTTTTATCTGCTCTTCGCAGCCTCCCTTTGTCGCGTTCCAATCTCAATGAAGAATCTCGCAATCGATCGCTATAGAATCGAACGTCATCGGTTCCCGATCGCTTCCGCTTCTCCAATCACTTTCCACGTGCGTTAGTTTCTCCTTGGAAAAAAAATTCGGCACTCCGCACACCCGTGTTATAACATACAGGTCCGTGCACACGCGTGGCGTCGCCCGAAAAAACGTCCAAGACTTTTGAAAAAAAAAAAAAAAACGGGTCAGGGGACTCTGTCCGCAAACGAACGCCAACTGTGCCTAGGTCGTCTATTTTTGCGTGATCCATGATGATGGAGCACGATCATCGCCATCTTGATGTCAGTGACGATATCCACCTGTGATTCTTCTTCTTCTTTCATTCTTCATTAATTCATCCGCGTCCCACGCCTTCCACGACCAATTGAATATACGTCTGATCGCTGCCTAAGGAACAGGGTACACGCATTCTCTCATTGTAAACTCACCGGCATTTCAAAGTGTAATGCTATATTTCAATAACATATAGAGTGGTACATCGAAAATCAACTATTCAATGAATTATTCACTCGATAACGTGTATTCATCTCTTTCTCCCTTAATTATCTTTCGCTCTCACTCTCCCTCACTCTCTTTCTCAATATGGAAAATAGCGTATTACAATGTTCGCCGAGTGGAAAATACAATGCGAGACGACATAATCTTCTCGTCTATCCGTTATTATTTATTTGGCAACAATCAACAACAATTGGGATTAATCGTCATTTGTAATAGCAATCGGTAATAATGATGATAATAATAATAATAGTAATAGTAATAATACAGTAATAATAATGATAATAGTCGTCACAACGTAGCGTCGTATATAGTATAAGATTTCATTCTTTTTTCCCCCTTTTTTCTTCTCTTCTTTGAACCCGTGTTTGTTTCTTATATATATATTTTTCAAATAGATTCTTCCCTTTCTTTCTCTTCGGCCTTTTTTTCCCGTTTCTCATGTATTCGGGTGTAATCGATGATGCGCATCGATGATGGCCTCGGTCATGAAAGAGGAAGCAAAAATGGCGAGCAACGTATTTCCGGAAACGAGGAGTCGTACCCTCAAGGGACGCGTGACGACGCGCAACGACGGAAAAAGTTTGGCAGTGAGGGTTCTAAACGTTACCTTTTGTAATATTGATAAAACGCGAGATACTCTAGTAAAAATGTGAAAGGAAAGGAAAAAAGAAAGGCGCGGAGACACACGTGATAAGGTCCTCCAAGCGAGCGAGCATCGAGATTATCCAATTCCGACGATGAATGGAATTCTCGAGGAGAAATTCCACGTGTAAAATTCCTCCCTTATCTGTGTATATATATATGCATATTTTTCTAGCCCGAACAAAAATTCCTCTAGTTCCTCCCGTGATTTCCCTTCTCAGCCAAGAATTCATGAACGATTAGATAACACGTTCGTCGAATCTCGCAGCGACGAAGAATTACTGCCGCTCAAACGACTTTTGAACTGGGATCAAAATTCGAAGGAGGATAGTGAAGGTTTTTTTTTTAATTTATAGTTTGCGAGACGCACGTGTCCCTCCTGAAGCGAAGATCCAAATCGAAGGCAACTTTTGTATGCTTCGTGAGAGACAGCGGCTCTTATTTTTCTTCTTTTTAAATATTCTTCTTACCAATTTTCAATTTTGACTACCCTCACACGTACGTTAACCCTTTTGAGAATTCGACGGAGTCCAGGATGCAGGTGCACACGTTGTATAGTGTGTGCGCAGGAAGAGATGCGATCGCGTCAACGTGGACCCGCACCAGAATCACGAATCGAATTCTTGGTTGACCTCTGAGAGAGAGAGAGGTCAAATTCATTGAACCCAGGATGCTGGCACCCAGAGAGGTTCGGTCTCCACTCTGTGAATCGCGCTGACCAGCTGCTCGAACGCCATCGGGAGGTCAGCGTTGACGATGACGTCGTCGAAGAGATGCGAATAGAGGAATTCTATCCTGGCCGCGCTGTGGAGGATCTCCTGGAACTCTTCGTCCTGTTCGAGGATGACGTGGAGCATTAGAGTTTTGAATGGACCACGTACGAGCAGACTGAATCATGAATTACAGGCTATTCTAGTTCTTACCGTAAATCCACGGGAATTGGTCTCGTCGAAGGTCGACCTGGCGCGAGCCTCGTTCCTCGTCTCCTTGAGGATCTCGAATCGTGGTGGTTTCACATAAATGACATATGGCTTGAGCTGTGGCGTTCTGAGCATCTTCAGCGCCTGATAGTGTGGATTCAGAAGGCAGACGTAACCAGCGTTCACCAGTGAGCTCACACTCTCTGCACTCGTCCCGTAGAGGTTACCCTTGTATTCGCCATACTCGATGAATTTACCGGATTCGATGTCCTCGTCCATTTTTTCCCGGGTGACAAAGTGGTACTCCTTGCCGTTGACCTCGCCAGGTCTTGGTGATCTCGAGGTGTCTACCAATACAAAAGAAACAATGACTCGGATGTCATCTGTATTCGAGATAACCAAGTACAGGATGATAGAGGACTCACAGGGTACAGGTGTCCTGTATTTGTCAGGATCAGTAGCCATGAGTCTCCTCTTGAGCTCGTTCCTGCCAACACCCGGTGGTCCGATAAGAACCACCGGTCGGTAGAGACCAGGTCTTGGGTAGAGCTTGGCGACCTCCTCGTAGGTCGGAATCTCTTCACGGTCAAAGTCGTCGTTCTCTGCTGCGTCATACATGATTTTTTTAGTTTTTATTCCTTGTAAGTTGCACTTTGTGGGCGAGGCGTGCAAAGAAGAGGTACTGGGACGGGGGCACAATGCGGGCAAAGGCACTGGAACAGAACACAAGCCTAACCGACGGTTAGGTCGATTTTGGGTTAGATTAGTTAGACAGCAGTTAGACAGCCAGCGAATCGGCTTCCTCATTCGCTACGTTGACGGATTACTGCCATTTTTCCAACAATCAAACGACACACTGAACTTGACAGACACCGTGTAAAAGTAGCAGCCACAATCGACCTGGACAGCTTCACCAAAGAGGTTAGTGCAAGGTGCGAGCGACTTGGTTGAGTTATTGAAAATCGAGTTAGCAAAGTGCAAAATGGCAGAACGACAGAGAACATACCTTAATCTCCCTGTTAATAGTAAAACAATCGATATCCTTATCAGATCATCAAATCATCATCCAGCATCATTCAGCATCCATGTAAATTCGTGCTCGCAAGCCGAGCCACTAATATCTTTCTAAAGCTAGCTAAGCGCGTCAAATTGAGGAACATTATCCTGCGAATTTCGAAAGCGGGATCAAGAGGGAAAGTGCGAAAAGTCGCAAGGCGGCTGCGCGACTCCTCTTCTATTAATGGCAGTTCAAGGACGTTCAAGAGAGTTCACGACGGGTTCATTTAATCATGAAGGAAGCGGTGAACGCGGTACGTCCCGCGATGATGTCCAGATACAGGAAAACAATAGATAATTTTTTTGTGCAACTAGTCCCTCTGTCACTGCTTTAACGTTTCTCTCCTGTGTCAGTAAGTCAGCAAGTCAGCAGAGTGTACCACTTACTTATGTCGTCATCGTCAGTCTTCTCCTTCTGTTGTCTCTCGAGGATGATTCGACGTTCCTGAAGAGCCCGACTTGGTATCAGACCAGCTCTCATGTTTCGATCGCCCTCTCGTCTTGCCTGCCACCTGTTGGGTATGTCAAAATTTTTTTATAATTCCCTTCGTTTATCAATTAATAGATCATCCGATATTCAGCCGTTTTTATGCTTTATTGCTCTATTGCTTACCAATAGGCGTCATCCTGACTGACGATGTGGAGCACGTCTCCCTTGACGAAATCCAAACCGGCCTCCTTGCACGGTATGTAAGGATCGTCCGCAGCCGTGTATGAGAAATGCGCCCTTACGCGCACCTGCGTTCATCAATACAAATTACTACCCTCGATACGTACCAACCCCGCCAAGAATTCCATCCAGGTCAAATGGAGAAGCTACCTTGCTTTCCCTGACGCCGCCCTTGCTGTCCGCCGGTACGATTTTGAAGGTGATGGTGCCTTCTGAGTTTTGCTAGAAAATATAACTCGTTACCTAGTGATTTTCACACATGTCTAAGTACTATTTTTTTTGGGTAATTATAAACTAACGAGTTTTAGCATAATAAATGTCTGCGATGTACCAAGGTCAAGGATTACATTTAATCTAGTCGGTAGTCCACTTTAGTATTAGGATCATATTAGAATTGTTTTTTTACCAGAATCTTCAGTACGCAATTAGGCGTCTTGCCCTCGACGCTGATCCCGTTGACCTCGCAGACTTCGTCGCCCACGTGGATGAGACCGGATCTGTCTGCGGCACCACCGTGCATGATACGTGCTATCACGATCTTCCCGGTAACTTCGCAAGTCTTTATGGTCGCCCCCTATTGTCAAGGTGTAAACTAACATTTTCATATCGTTGGATCGTGCGACTAGGAAGCATCCGCTTTTTCTTTAAAAATATATTCAAAAGAAAAAGGCTCCCTTGTGAAGCTGCAAGTTAACGCAGATACCAAACTTAAAGATAAAGTGACGTCGGACACGAAGATCCGAGAAATTTTCGTGAGCGTATAAAAATATTGAGGATAAAGAGGATGCTGTTTGGTAACCACAATTTCTCTCCCTCACCACTCTCCAATCCTATTTCATCTCATTCACTAATGGCGGCAACTCTTTGTATCGCCGTTGCTTCACTTTTTTTTAAATAAAATTGCAAATTGCTCCAAAGTAATTGATCGCGTGCGTGTCAATAATGGCGCGGACTTCTCGACACGAAGTCTCGAAGAAAGGTGGAATCTTTTTAACGACAGGTGTTTCGACGAAAATTTCCCAGACTCGTAAAAAGGAGCAGTTGTGCTAATTATATATTCCATTGTGCGTGTACGTGTCGCCCATCCGTACTCTGTTATAGGTCTAAAGTCCTTTGAAAGAGCTGAATCGAAATCATTCGACGCCATCTTGGCCAAGCGAAGGACGGAGTACAAAGCCAGATGAATTAACGTATTTCTGGAATTCTTTACTGCTAACACTTCGTTTTTATTGGCACTATCGCGACTTTTCGATTCAGCTGTTTAAGAAGAGGAAGAGCTTAGAATTAGAACGCAAACTATTGCGTGTGGGAGTTTATAAGACGGAAACGATAGAAGAGTCATGCGGGACAATAACTCAGGCTTGAATCATTGGTCGTAGTATACAGTTTATTTACAACAAAAACACAAGACACAGGAAATCATGCAGACATTGGGAGTAAATAAATTAATGGAGAGATAAATAAATCAATGAACAGAGGAACGATGCTCACAGCCTTATGTACATTATTCGACTTGCACGCACGCATAAACGCACTCACGCGTATTGCAGCAATGGCGGTGGTTATTCGTGGAGCAAAATCGAACGTGCTTGGATATATACAACTAAATGAATAACTTAATTAGTACAGCCAAAATAATAGGGTATATACGTAATATGTTGTTCGCGAATATAGTGATAGTAAAGGAATTCAGTGTGGACAGGTCGGGTACATCTACTTGCTGTGGAAAACTTACCACGATAGGTTCAACGCCAGCACCGCACTTCAAAGCAAGTTTGCCGATGAAAAAATACGTGATTACTTAAAACGTGTTTTGTTACGTTCCGATTGAGATATCTTTTCCTTTTTCTAGTTGATAAATTACTACTGTTTTCGGAGTTCGAGGGGAACGCATCTCTACAATTCGAGGCCCCGATTTAATCACGGCACATTCTTTTTCTTTTTCTACTGTCAACGTGTCTACACCGTCGATGGGAATAATACGTATAAAAGGGGCCACTTGAAAAAAAATATATAAAAAAATATTATATAAAGATTCATGCAACTCCACGAACGGGCAATGGAGAGAAAAAAAATATACAAAAATTACGGACCGTCCTATCAGTACAATCCACACAGTCTAATTTCAAACGTTAATTTCGGGGACTCGATATACTTTGCTATTGTATGACAAAACGTAACACCCTCGCAAAGACCGGGAGGATCGAACGCGCTGACGTACCAGGGGCTCGTTGGATTTTACGAGTTGCACGATTTTCACGGTCTCCTCGTCCTCGTCGACCTCCAAGGGTATTTCTGGTAATCTTGGATAATAATCTTTTTGAGCAACTGCATCGTGTGCACATAGCAATCCCTGAAATATGAAAAAGAATGTTTCCCACAATATTTTATAAAGCTATCCATACGATAGAAGGATGAGTACTTGACGGAGCTTACCTGTATGTGTGGTTTCTGCAAGAGGTAAAATAATTCCTTGCACTCCTCGGACAAATGTGTTTTTGTAGATAACAAGTCCAAAACCTCAACGTCAATGTCCATTGCATTCGAGAGAACTGGGAAGAATTTGTCATCCTTGACATTCGTGAGAATTTTATTGTGAACATTAACTAGTGCGTTCAGCTCTTTCGACTGGAGTAAATCACTTAGGAAGCCAAATTCTTCATCCGTGCAACTTGGGATTTCTGTCTTATTCTCCTCCAGGGAATTGAGTAGCTTGGAGAGTGCTGTAAAGAAATGGAAGGAAACCATTTTATTTTAAAAGAAAACGTCAAGGTTCACATGGAATCTCAGAACTATGTCAGGAGTAAGGGATCGGAACAGCAGATACATGCAGATCAATAAATTAACTTATTTCTGTCGATAAAAATACAAGTAAAGACTGAAAATAAGTATAAAACACCAATTACAATTAAATATATGAAGAATTACTTTCCAAGTAAAGGATAATACAAGGGGGTTATTAAAGTATCCTCACCAGGATCCCAATTTACGTTTTCCATGACGACGGCTGCTGTCATACTTCGCCGTATATAGATTTTACGCAGAGAGAAGAGTCGATGGAAGTAGCGGACTAATTCAGTCAGGAATATTAATTCTGTAAGTAAATAAACTCAGCGTATTATATTGCAAATAAAATAACCACTCAGTGTGTACGTCAAAATTCGTGTCACTGCACAGCGTAACGTATATATTTTTAGCGTGGCTGCTGCAGCCACCCAACCAAAAATAACCACATAAAATGGATTTTCGCGTGATCTCGCACCTCCGTGCCGGCAAGACTTATCAATATGATCGCGAAAATAATTTTGTTACGTAAGTAAGTGTCACCCGACACGGGGTTGGGTGACGTTGTTCATCTTGAACGATGTGCAAGCAAACTACAAGAACCTCTGCTGCTGGTGAGAAACCACACGAGAAGACAACTTGATCAGGAGTGCACAATATCATAGACGAGCCTGCGAATATCACGATTTACCTGGAACTGATTTTCACCTTCGAATTCACGAGCATTTTTCACTCTAGACGCGACGCCGCGCGTATCGTCCTGACGCCATCTTGAAAGGCACTTGATTCCTTCACTCCCCTCACCGCCCTACAACGTCCTGGCCAGCAAAACCATCGAGTTTCTGTCCCTACCAAGCCAGCGTCCAGGGCCGTGCGATTTTCTCCCTAGTATGTCTCGATTAGTAAGATTTGGCATAATACACATAATGTCTACGGTTAATGACCTGAAAATTGAGGATACTGGTTAAAACGAAAAAGTTGACAATTATTAACCATAAAATGTTTGCTGGTCACAAGTGGACGCTTACGAATTACTTCAATATTATCAAAGTTACTCTCAATAGTGAATTTTACAGGCGATCTTTCATTGAAATTTCATGGGAATATCAATGATCAAGTAAAGTCTGTTCTTCGTCGGAGAGTATTATTAATTATTGGATCATAACAAATATCAAGGTAAAGCTGACGACTCTCAGGTATTCCAAGATTCAAAAAGACGCGGGCTGAGTTTAGTAGCCGGTAATTCCAGACAGTCCGCGCTGGCAACGTGGCAGCACCGTCGCCAATGTATACATGCAGTTGTCTGCACCAAACATCTCGCCGAAAGGTCCCGAAAAATACGGTGATTTCCGTGCTGTTTTCCTGTGAATTACGTGACGAAGTAGCCCTTCGTGTTCCCGGCACTCCCTCGTAGACTCCCATTCGGTAAGATCCCCGGTTTCTCTTTATTTACCGCCCCCGCGCACAGACAAATTTGACATGGCGTTGACACCAGAGAGGCTTCAAAAGAATTTTCGTGAAAAGCCTTGCGCCCAGGGCGCCTTTTTCACTTTCTCAATCTCGTAGCGCCGGGCGCCACTCAATTTCCCTAACAACGTCCTCCCGACGCCCGGCGTCTCGCGTTCCCTTGACTCCAAGGGCTCCGTTCTCTGCTCCAAACATTCCAGGTACTCGTACCTGGCGCTACCCTGTCACTCGTGCTTTGGAAAACGTGCTTGCCCGCGCACGTCCACAAGTGGTTGTGCCTTCTGTGAATTTCATCGTGCAACATATGTACATAGATGCAATAGGTGGAAACAGCGATCGAAATTTTCGACAAGATGCGCCAGCGATCATTTCACGTCGATTAATGTAACTTAAATGGCGCGAATGATCAATCGAAATCCAAGAAAGGATCGTATATATATTTTCTGTGTGGTTATGTTGGCACGTATCACGATCGATCGGGATTTGCGTATGGTGTGCGTCTGTGCGTGGGTGTAACTTGATTTCACGAGGAATTATTTCGAAATGCAATATTTACCTAATGTCACATTCCGCCTCCACGGTAACTTCCACGTATTTTTGTTACAGAAAATCCTTGCACTTTGCCTTATTTTTCGTTCGTCGTTTGGTAAGTCAAACCCGTTCATTTCTCATCCTTTTAACCCTGTTTTTTTTCTCGTTTATTTATTTTATGTGTATCCTTTATTCATGCGGCGTTGGTAATACGCGGCTGGATAATTTTTAAGTGTCCCGTTGGGACGTAAGCGCCGTACGATACGGATTACAGTGCACGATACTCGATAAGAAGATACAAAACGGAGCAGAATCTTTCGGTCGGTTCGAATATTTTTACGCGCTTCTGTATCCGAAGCTTTTTTCACGCCGCCATTAGTTTCCTTACCGACCGTTGAACTTTTCGAAAGCAACAGCAGAGTGCGCCACCTTCACTATTTCAAAGTCTACCGCCAATAGAGTTCCGTCATTTTTCTCCTCGTTTTAACGAATAATTAGCCAATCCATCCGCACATCTCTGACGACTGCAAAGTTTTGTTTTTCTCGAATAAAAAAGTATAGTTTGATTTTTGGTTAAAGCGTAAAAACGTAGATTCACACTTTTCATACTAGTTTATCACTAATTTGCCTTTCTTTTATTTTTCCTTTTTCTCTCCTAATCCTGGAAGCATATTAGCGTTTGGCACGAGCCCTAAATATCTTCCAGCTTACTCGTATCGAATATTCCGTTTGCATGGGGTGTGGGTTGGGACTGGGGCGCGTGTCAGCCGAGTGTTTTACTAGCCTTAATTTCGTGTGCTCTCGCAGCCAATATGTCCGGCAGTAAATTCCGAACTTTCGCCAGCTTCGGTTTAGCGTTCGTATTTTTGCGATCGCGGTTTAACGGCCGCGCCTCACCCTGGGCCAAAGAGTAGTACCAACCCCCTTGCATTAATTTCGTAAATGACGAACCTCCTTGCAATAAGGAGGCAAAACAATCCCGTCTATACATTTTACTTTAGGATCTCGGATTTTATGCCAACAGCCACCCTCTTAGTAGAGCAATAATATATAGTCTTGCCACGCGCCCCTATTACCGAATGTATCCAAGGGCTAGTTTTCCACGTTTGTTTCACATAGAATCAAAAGGGATATTTAAATAAAACCTCACTAACAATGGCGATTACGTCGAATATCGATATCGAATTGGACGTAGCATTAATTATCGGATAATAGTTGTTCAGTCAGTGAACTATTCTCTGGGCGAAAACAGTTCGCGTAGGCCTACCAACATCGTACGACGGTCGTATATAATTCATCGCGCCAGTGGAAAGGGCGCCAGTCCTATTACATATACTATAGGTTATTATACCCCTTAAATATCTAATGTGTTTGCCTTCCTTCGCTAGCCACCGCGGTTTTATGTTTTACTAAGTAAATTACTGTTTTTTGTTCTCTGCGTTAATGTTGGCTCAATCGATTGGTATCCCCCTCTGTACTGCACACCCCTTAGAACCTAGAAACAGTCCCTTCTTCCCTCCTCGTCCCTTTGGCAACCCTGACTCTCGTCTGCCTCCGTTCCCCCCCTTCTTCTTCTTCACCCTCCGTCCGTCCGTTCGTCCAGCCGTTTCGCAGCCAACTACGAATTTTTCTACGTCACCCATCAAATATTTAACCCTGTGTGCCTCCTTCCTCCGATCGTCTCGCCCTTCGCCCCTCTTTGTGACGTCCTTACGTCGGCTCGCACTTCTTCTTGAAAACGAGCATTCTGGAGCCGCAAAACTTTACGCCCACACGTGAAAACTGGAGGGTGCACCCATAATCGATCATATGGCGATCGATTGTGTCGTTGGGAAGAGTTTTCTTTTTTTTGCAAAATTATGCGAAAGGGGAAGCAAGTCTTCTATCGCAGACACGGGGGGGTGTCGATGTTTAAGCCTGTTTTTGTTTCTTTCTTCCGTTTCTTCATTTTATTCCTTTTCTTTCATCTTTCTTGTACTTACTCGACGCGGGGTAGAGTATCGAATTGCCATCGAGATCGGAAGGGGTGCTCGTAAACGAGGGTGGTAATAAGACGATATTTTTCTCGATATTTTTTTTCTATCATGGAAAAATAACTGAGGGCGCAGGAAAACGACTCGCAGCCCTCGGGCTTCGTTCTCCCTTATATTTCTCTACGGTTTTCAATTTTAAATATATTAAAAACAAATACGCCACGTGTAAATATGTAACGAGCCTCGGCGTTATCGTAACTTTGATGGTGCTTTCGCTTAGGACTATTCACGGGGTGGTTATGCCGAGGGTGTCGCAGTATTATTATTTCTCCCTCTTCCCTCTTTGCTTGGAAAATATTTATTATTTATTGAAAAAAAAGAAAGATTGTACTTCTCATAGATTCCTCGTTGCTCGCAGTATACCGTAAAGGGCTAACGAGAATGAAATGTAATATCTTTGGCGCGTTGCACGCCGGGAGAAAATAATTAAGTTGGCATTCCAGTGTATCTGCGGCATACAATGTCAAAACAATAAACTATTTATCGCCTTAGCGGTACTCGCATCCGCCTCTTTTCATTCGCGATCCCTCTTAGCACTGCCATTGGCAACGGAGCAACAGCAACGGCATTACTACGGAGTCCCATCGAGTGCCGTAAGGCTTCGTTCACACCGTCAGAAGAGAAGCAGCGAGCACCGAGAGTGCGAAGAGGCTGAAGGCAAGCTTTACGCAAATGTGACTAGCCGTAATTGTTTCTACAAGGAAACAATGGCGGAATTCCAGGTCGGTTAAACAAATGCAATCGTGTCGTAGGTGAAGGATCGTAAATCGTGGATTTTGTTGAGAAAACATCCGTCGACGTTACGGAAACAGGGGATTGGTCGATCGATCGATCATGCGATTCAGATATCTGTATTGGTAATTAAGAAGAAAGAATATATATTAAAGAAAAAGACGTTGTACCGTCACGTGATCACCTCTATTCCACGTAGACTGATCGATTGGAGATAATTTCGTGGAAAATATGATTAATAAAAGCACGCTGAAAAGTCAATAAACGACGGCAGGGTGATGACTCTGACGAATATTGGATATGCGTATGCGTTTACACGCATTCGCGCACGCATCTGACTGACGGATAGAGGTGTATTTGCCAAAACGGCAAACGTGACGTCGAACGAAACGCGAGTGGATGGCGCAGCCGATACAACAAAATGAAAGCTATCAGAGGTGACAATCCGCGGGCGACAAATCAGCGTGTATATTTAATGCCTCTAGTGGAACGCGCATGCCGCGTACCACATACGCACGCACACACGCACTCTCTCTCTCTCTCTCTCTTGCTCTTTCTCACTATCCATTACTCTCGGAGTATCGCACTCTCGGTTACTCTCGTCCTGACAATGTTGCACTCTGTTATTCCCGACACTGTCGCGCACATTGCTCCCCTATTTGTACAATCTAGCGCAATCAGTGCTATTATATTAATATTTATACGTTCATCCCGGCGACGTTCGCCGACGATACCGGGCCAATCGAAATTGCGTCACGAACTCTCCATTATGCAGGGATCAGCCCATACGATGTGATCGTGCAGATGCTTTCTCTTCATTTCCTTTTGGCTTTTCGCTGATTTGCTTGGATTTTACGTTTTTTTTCTTTTTTTATGAAAATACATTAGAGTTTGAAAATTCTAAAAAATATTGAACACCCGGTGTCCTCTGTACTCTTGATATGGAAATATTTTATGTTCAGGGTCGAGCGCTATGGTCACCAAGCCATGAAACCGAGCAAGCCGCTAAATTCGATCAAAGTAAAACTACCCTTATATTTATATAGAATTGCAAGTGCGAACTTGATGACAGGGGGGCTGGCCGAAGTGGAGTAACTCTTGTAGTAAAAATGGAGGTAGCACGCTTTGACAGATGCGCGAGGACCCTCGAGATGAAATCCCAATTCTCATGACCCTCGGGGCGCCGCGCATTTATATTTCCTATTGGTTATTAGATCGGGGATAGATATTGTAATCAACGTTTTTAAGCGAGCAACCCCGTGCCGCGGGGGTTGCTTCACGTAGGTGCGTGCGCGCTTATTCGCGTGTGTGTGAATATAGTGTATCAGGGGTGGCTAACCCCCCCCCACCCCCCCCGTCGTGCAGGACCATCGGTGTCGGACGTAATGCCGCTTCGCTACGGAATGAAACGCTGACTGCCTGCTGAGTTTTTGTCGACTAATATTTATTGTAAGGCCACCCGGTATCGTTTGGTCAGCCTGGAAATTACAGGTTGCCCTTTCCGTTGTTCCAACTTCGAAATCGTACAGCGAACAAAGCCCTGAGGTTCTCAAAACGCGATTTCCAGCACTGCCGACGTCACCGTAGTCGTCATTAACATCCTGAACATCATCATCGACGTCATCCCTTGGTTGGATCACTCGTTGCAACCCTATAGCTTCGTTCTGACGTCCCTTTTGTAACAATCGTGCAGAATCCTCGTTAGTCTTGGTTAGGATTTTTTTTCACGACGTGGACGAATGACAGGCGAATCGCGCCTAGTGACTTGGCGCCATTTTTTCTATTGGAAAATTGGAGTCGATTGCGAATTGCAGGGTAGATTTCTATGGCCGTCATCCCGGCGCGCCCTTCTCCCCAATCAAAATTTCATTTCCTACCATTCGAATTGCTCATTCGCTCGGCTCTGCCCTCTGAAAATACCCAACGCTGTCATCCTGCCAAGTTTTGACTCTGCCGCGATTTCCTGATCGGCCCTATTCATTTTTTGTTTTTTGTTTTTTTTTGGAAATCCGGAAAAAACTTTCTGCGAGACAAAGTCTTTGCGAATAATGCAGAGTTCAATTGCAATTATAGCCGAAGCTTACGACTATAGAGGGAAGTAGAGAGACAAGCAAGTAAACGATCGGAAGGCAAGCCGGCAAGTGAAGTCTGCGCAAAGTCTAGAATTATGCATTATGCCAAATGCACTCGCTAAGCAGTATGATCGTATCCATGGTGATCTAAGGCAGATAACCGCTAGATCCCACCAGATGATTTCATGATTTCATGATTCCATAATTCGCGATCCCCATGCGATCGAGGATCACGGTAACAAGCCGATCGTGACTCGCGGCTTTGTACGGTAGCTTATTCGCGAGTTGTTGCTTGTTCCTCTCCCCCTGCCACCCCCTGACTCTCGATCCTCTCATGCGATTGGTGATCCAGCAGCCACTTTGCCACCACTTACATCTCCCTATCCCCCCCTTTATCCTCACCTTTTATTCTACCAACACTCGCAGCTAGATCCTTAAACGATCTCTCCCTTCGAATCACTTTCTACGATCGCTCACAACGTACTTGTATTGATTTAGCAAGGCGGCTACCAGATCGAAGATCGAACTTTTCGAAGAGACTGGATCGGTAACCATGTAGAAAGATCGTACCTATCCATGTATGAATATGTCGGATTTATGACTCTCTTGTGTCTTACATGCAGATGCAGCCGGTAGTTGGCATTCGGCAGCCAGGAATAGGGGAATAGGTTGAGACTAGAAGACGGAAGGACGTTGTAGGGGTATCGACGGAGGTAGGGTGGGATTCAGAATTAATAATTGTTTCTCTGTTAGATCGAGCCTGATGATACCTTGGGAGAAATCGGATCGCATGTCTGCCTCGAATCTTTCCGCCATCTTGCTGGACTTTTTTTGTCGGAGGAGCGGCGAACGGCGAAAACCAAGTCTGCGATTACATTCCCTTATAAATATGCAAATATGCGAGGCTGGGAGGAGAATCGGCCTGGATCATAGTGGGGATGGGTTAGGTTAGGCGGGCACAGGGAGTCAAACCGTAAAAATACAGAGTATCACGCTAATAATTATTGATTAGGTATTCGTGACCGACTCGCTCTTGCGAGACCGCCTCCTCTCTACGAGCTACAACTACTCGCCCCTTTCTCACCCTCCCTTTCCCCCTTCTGCATCTCATCCATATTACACCCATATTACATCCATATTCCACATTTCCTTCTCTTCTTCTTCACCCCTCAATTTTGATTACCCAAATTTTCAGAAATCCACCAAAAATTACACTTTGCCTCCGTAACGCTCGAGTCAGCCGATCGGGGTTTGTTAATACGCGAAGTGAAGCAACCCCTGAACACCTCCTAATCTCCTAGTGAGCTACCTTCGTGCTAACTCCCGTGCCAATCAATTAGCCATCTGGAGGGTGCGCCTTCGTGTAATCCAAAGATAATCGAAAGTACTTTTATTTTACCTCTTTTATAGAATTTCCTTGACAGTAGGTATAGCCTCCGTATTTGTCTTCTCTTTTTTCACTTTTATCAAGAATTCCAAGCATAACGGGGCACGCACCTATTCTTTTGCATTTCCAACTATACATAGCAGGTCATTTGATATAGAGACGCTTTGGAGGGGCCTTACGTCCTGACGGCGTCCCGACGTCCTCCCGTCCCGCTGTATATCGGCGCGTAATGCGCTGTTTGCGAGTTTCGCTTTGCCCCACGGTAATTCCTGTAATTCTGACTTTTCGCGGAGCACAGGGTGCCCTCTCGCGCATCGCTACCAGTCTTTACTCCCTCTTTTCACTTCTCTCTTGCTCTCCCTCGCTCCCGCCTTTACTCTTTCTCTCGACTCGACTTTATTATTCTTTTCGATCCTCTCGTATATCCTATATAGATATATATACGTATATAGATATATCGATATATACACACCCTACGAGCGTGCTTACTGTGTACAGGCACTCTGCGCATTATCATTCAGCATACTCTTCGCCATTATCCCCTCCATAGTGCAACCGACGCGCATCCTTATTTCTCCTGGACTTTTTGCACTCTTCCCTCTTCGCTCTTCACTCTACGATACCTCCACAAATCTCTAGTCGCGCATACCCCCACGTACTTACCCACATTTCGCGAGATGGAAATTTCGCGAAATCATTCGCGATTTACGAAGGTATAAACGTACTTGGCGATCTCATCGATTTCAAAGATGGCCGAGAATTCGTGGCCAATAACTATATACGATTATGGGGGCGATTTCTGTAGTCTTACCGAGAGATCGGTGTGAGCTTTTATAGCAAGAAGCTTGCTCCTGCGTGACTCTAATGCGATCCTTTTTCATTTTGCACGACTTTACACTGTAAAGAGATTCTTGACGTCTCGTGGAAACGCGATCTGCCGATATCTCATCTTCCTGCTGCAGCATCAAGATTACGCCGAGTGTATATTCACGTTGCTTTTGTGAATTCAAGTTAAATCTTACGGAGTCCCGATGGTTCCCAGTGTCTGCTACTCATTCAAGATCGTGAGAATCGCTATAGCGAAAGGATTGATATCTCCTCCTCCTTTACTTCTTTCAGCGTGACCTTTTGAACCAGGCCGCCATTGTTACTCGTAGAGCTGACCGAGCCGCGTTCTCAAAACAATCGTACAAGCAGTATCGTAATGTCGTTTATCGATCGTAATCATGGCGGAATGAATACTCGCGAATTAGATACGACTCAATGTATAGGTTACAGGTGTATGCACGTACAGTGCGAAAGTGAGAAATATATGGGAAGTTCTCGCGTTTCCGTTTACACGCGAACGACTGTCGCTCACGTATAAATTGCATCGACTACGATCGAAGGAGGAAAAAAATCATCGAATTTTTCTTTCACTTCGAACAGATTCGATCGCCGATTCTTAGCTGCGAAAATACCGCCATTTTGCGAGTCCACGAGAAAGAACAATGCGTTTCTATTAGCCGTCGATGGGCTTTCAATTGTTTCTATAACGAAGGAGGAAGTCGTCGTAACCACCAACAGTTCGCAAACCGTACGCGTGGTAGGTATACGCGTAAATGCGTCGCTTGTAACGTTAAATGCGTTTGCGCCTTAAGGTATACGGACTGCCGCGTTTCACCTGGCAGTATTTTATTACCTCGAAGTCATACGCGAAACACAAACACAACGGTAAATCACTCGTATCGCTCCTGGCCGTTAACTTTAATTTACGCGCGTATTTCTCTATGACTTTATATTTCCCATTAGCGGGATAAACTGACCTAATTTAGCCGCCCTGCGCATCGGAACTTTTCGCAAACTTATACCCGTCGCGTAACGCGACGCGCTCGATCGATTATAACGGCAATCGCAACGCGATATTTCCCAAAGCTCACCCCGACCTCCCATCGCACCTCAGTTAACCTCGTGATCCGACTATCGCGATTATAATCAATCGAAACTTCCGTGACGAGTGTTTCGTTAGCGAGAGATTCTGGGATGCTGCGAATGATGCATCCGGAGAGATCGCTTTGACGTTTTCTAACCGTTCGAATAATATCGAGTCCGACCGAGCTCGTAAAGAAAATCTCAAGGCCAATCCACACTGGTTTCGTCCGGTGAAGCAACTGCGATCTTCTTTTCAGTCGACTAAATGTTATCTGAAAACTTTAAAGGAGTTACGTCATGTGGCAGCTCGGGTAATTAGTTTACATGGAAACGGCGCGCCGTATAAGAGAAACCTTCGTGCGATTAAAAAGCCAGCGAAGTATTGAACGGCCAGTATGCACTGTAAGTATGTGTATTTGTAAGCGGTATTGGTACGTCCAATAGAAATTACCACGTACGGTCCACGTGTGTTTAGTTTGTGTATGCAGCTAAATCCAGAGCACTGAGTCTAGTACGTCTAATATACCTTGCTGATATAGTCACAGGCAGGACACTTGAGATAGCCAGTAGATTTGGAGCAGCTGCTAGAGATCTTCCGGGTAATGTTGATATCTCTAGGGAAGCAAGTACAAGCAAGTGCAAGCAAGTGCAGTCAACGCAAGCAAGTGCAGTCAACACGCATGCGGCACGTTGCAAGTCGCACGTTGCACACGTCCGTCCGATCGAGTGGAAGGTGACGTTTGCCGATGCATTTCGATGCATTTTATGTCATTTCAATGCATCTCGAGACGGAGGATGAACCGGTGCGCCAATTGACCATGCAGAATAACGGTATCGCCTGTTATTCTATTCTATAGCACAATCCTATGCATATATGCATATGTGTACAATGTACGTACGGTATACGTAGGTGGAATCTTTCTCAATGGTTTTATACAGTCGCAAACTCTGACTGCTGATCGCAATACCTAATATATACATAGCGATGAATAAACCTACGAGGGACAGAGGAAAAACCGTCTCTTTTTGAGTTTACCTATTTCCCCCTTTTTCTCGCAAGTCGATTGCGTCAATGATAGTGAACCGAAAAAAAGTTTACGTAAAATGGCGCGTTTAAACAGAAAGGGGTTACGAGTTGCATCGAGTGCCTGTATATGCGTAAATCCGTATTACGGTACTCGCGACCATTTTCTAATCAGACAAAGTACTTCTTGGAATCTATCTGCGTATCAATCAGTCGGATTATAAATTTCACTGTGATAATAAATAGTCTGGTTTGCGACTCTTTCTATATGACTCGAGCGATCGTATAAATGATCTGCCATGTGTGGATGACCGTACGAGTGAACTCCTTCCTACTGCGAACCTACCGGGTGTACCTTGAATTGCTGTAGCGTCGTATGGGGAAAATTGGCAAATAGACGGACGCGAAAGAGCATACTCTGAGGATGGGACGAGAGAAGGGTATGGGGAAGAAAAAAAAGATAATAGTCGGACATTCTATTGGAGCGAAGAGAGTCCTTGGCAAAAGAATAAAAATACGTCGGAGCGCCTACCGAAAGACGACGGCGGCGGCGTCGGCTCGTTTTACCCTTAGTTATAACCCCGTGACGTTCCCATGGCATAAACAAAGCGCAACCGCCAATTCCCAAGATGAAATATTATAAGTAATAACATATATCTATATGGCGGTTCCCCGTTCGACTCGAGCAGGATAATAACACGGCACTAAACTACGCCCGATACGTACCTATATATAATTGTATAATTATTATTAATGATATCAGAGCCCTTATGCTTAAACGCGCCAAGATATGTATTTCTCGACTAAACGAAGACTTCTTTCTCCCCTTCTCTTTGCTCCTCTCTTAATCCTTCTCCTTCGATCTCCTCGCCTTTCTGTACCTACTCATCCTCATCTTCCACGTACTCCACTTCTTTTTCTATACGACGAGCCTTCTTTGCCTCCTCAAGGAGACGCGCGGTCGTCAAGGACTTGGGGGTTGTCGAGCATCGTCTTGTCGTGAAATATAAGAGAAGGAGAAAGGGACAAATAGAAAGAGAAGGAGAAAGGGAATTTCTTCGTTAGGAAAGAGGGGAGAGAGAGAGAAAGAGAGAGAGAAAGACAGAAGTATCTTTCTAGCATCAGCCAAACGATCCCGTCCGCGTCCTTATGGAAATGTAATATTTATTTAGCGTTCATTGTACGCTGTTGTTTCACTCGTGATTTTCTCATGGAGAAAGAAACACCCGTTCCCAGGGGGAATAGGGGGGGGGTTGTCAACGCCGCGGTGAAGTACATAAGGTAACCGCGAGTTTCGTAAGAGAGAAGGAACACAAGGGTGGTTAGGGATTGCGGCATGTGAAATGGTCGTAGGATTTGCCAACGTAGTCTAGTAATTTTTTCATTATTTATTAAGTCGGAGATAATTTCGGGGGTTGGATCCTGATGGGGTCGCATCCTTCTTAGAGAGGCTTAAGCGATGAGGTTCTTGAGAGTACAACAGGTATATAAATATATATATACACACACACACGCGCGCAACCGCATATGCATATATAAGCAGTCAGCTTTTGCGGAAATAGCTTCTATAATGTGCGTGGTATATCTTTATATATGGATACAGTGGAGGAGTAAAGACGTGCTGTCCAGAAGATGATGCCTGGACCAAAAGAGCGATGAATAAATTCCAAGTGGTACCATTTTTCTCCTCCAGAGGACTCTCTTTCTCTCGCTCTCTCGCTCTCTTACGTTCTATCGCTATTTAACGTCGGAAAAGATTAATTCCCAAAGGTAATGGCAATGGCTTCGTAATATGCCAGCCGCGCGAGAGTCCACGGAATATTAAGAGCTCATTAACATAAGGGGACAGAAGCATACGTGTCTTTGGGATCGTGACGACGTTATTGATTACGTCTCTACGCTCTTAACGCACACGCACGGGATCTCGATACGTCGCGCGGGACGCAACAATAAAGCGGCGCGACATTACCGGGTAAAAACATACAGGTCGTTAAAAAAAGAAGGAAAGAGAGAAAGAAAGAAAGAAAGGCGGAAAGATGCGAGAGAGAGGGGAGGAAAGGGGGAAGGGGGAACGGGGAGGAGGGCCGCGAAGGGGAGAGGAGAGAAGAATATCGTATTGTACGGGACGCACACGTATATCCCGCTGGTACCGTAACTGTACCTGCATTCCGATCTTCTGAATAATCGGGAATAATAAAAGTCGCCTTGAATGCTCTGCTACGTGTGTATACCGATTTGCCAGAATTTTCAATCGTTCATTTCCATGGGAATTGACCTTTACATTTTTCGACGTGGGCCCCGCGCGTGTACTGTGCCCGTACGGGCTGCTGCGATTGGCGGTCGCCATTTTGGACTGTGAAGGTACAGCAAATGAAGAATCGAATGAAAATGATGGGAAGCCTCGCGAGAAATCATTAAGGCGGATTTTCCGGTACGCAGTCCTTTGATTGCCTCACGTAGTAAGTACACGCACTCCGATTGCGATTATTCCATTGGACGCGAAAGTATCGCCGCGCGATACTTATCTGCCTAGAATACTTATACGTACGCAAGTGTCTGTATGGGTTGTATATACGCGCGTGATAAGCGTATCCTCATGGAGCGACCCACTGACGCTGCCAATGGAGTAAAGAAGGAACGAAGGAACGATCATCCGCAATTACATGCTGAATCTTTAATGGAACGTTTCGAGCCTGGAATTAGTTGAATGCCATGGAAAGCTATCGCCACGTAATGCAACCATGGCTGCGCAATGCGCGCAAGATCACTCGGACTACCCGACTATCTTTTTATATATTTTTATCAACTCGAAGAAGGGGAAGAGAGAGAGACAAAGAAAGAGAGAAGGATTTGCTCTCCTTTAACTATATAATACAGTCAGTCCTCAGGTATGCTTTCGGGTGCTGACCGTTTCTGTTGCGCCCTTCTCCCCTCAACCCCCCCTCACCCAAGTTCTAAGGGCGACGCGTCGCCAGAAACGGGTCGACCTATGAAATATTGAACCAAGTCGCAAGTGTTTCCAAGGCAGACGCAGCTGGACCCTTTTCAGCCGGCGACCTAAGGTCGATCCACAAACGGAATAACTAAAGACTTGATTAAGATTAATAAAACTCCCCTGCGTGAATACGCGTTTCTTTTTCATTGGCATGTAGAAGCACGGAGGGTCATCGCGAGATGAAAATGAGAAATGAAGATGAAGCGTGAAGGGGAGGGAGAATCGAGAAGATTACGGAATATAAAAATTTTCGATGAATCTTAAGAAGGAAATATGGAGGCTGACAGGATTGAAGTTGCACTTATGTTTGAGTGGCGAATTTCCTAGGTGGTCGCCCTGGGCTGTCCGTCCGAGCGACGTAACCTTTGCTTTGTGTCTCGACCGGACAGGACGCCAAGGGAATTCGATTTAACCACCAGTGTACCCAGACAGCATCCACCCTTAGGAAGCAGAAGGGTGAGACAGCCGTCCAAGTACGGGGTGTATCCAAGTGAAAGTCTCTGTCGACCTTTGAACTTTCCGGTTGTACGCGGAGACATCAACGCTCTGTTACGAGAAGTCGACCTGTGAATATCCCGACTGGGATGAACTCTGACCTCGTCTTGCTTTATGTTTCCTACACTGATTCACTGCTAGGAGGAAATTGGTAATATTGCCCAACTGAAGTGTAGGGGTTGATAAGGGTCGCACCCTTGGAAGGAAACTTGTTTTATGGATCACCCTGTATGCAAGATCCTTCTATGACCTGCAACGGGAGTCTGTGTATATTCGTTCCCTTTCCCTTTATCTTCCCTATGGAAATGCAACCTAATTTCGTGCAGAACGTTTGACAATGGACCTCAGCATCTTTATGGCTTTACGAAAACCCACAAGCGTAAAGAGGTTAGCCCGGTTGGTCCGTTTTCAACCAAGTATCGTATATTTTGTGCCATTGGCTAACCTGTCCAGAGAAACAATAACTCTACCCGTGCTCGTATGTAGATGCTGGATGCTGGATTTTATCTGGGTTCCAGAGATTAGAGACAGTTTTGCAAGGTCCGGTAAGACATTGATGTTTTACTTTGTTCTGAGGTACTTTTTTAATAGACTGTAAGAATATATATATATGTGAAAGATATTGATCTTTTTTAGGATCTTTTCTCCCTCGGAATCTGTATATAATATACGCACTCTGCGAAAAGAAAGGGTGGTAAGATAATAACACGGTATTTCTAGCATTCCGATAATTTCTTATAATAAATCACGCGTAAGTGGATCTTCACGAGATGGCATAAACACACGTTACGAGAAACAGCACGTTGCGTTACAACGTGTGGCGTTCGTAGTCCCTTGCCAGGAAAGATTAATGATATTTTAGTGTAAATGCCTTCCTAAGACGTTATGCGTCTAGGACTGGATCGTTTTGCATGTTTGTTTTTTTTTATTGCAATATTAGAAAATCAAAGAAATTCACACGGTACCGTCAAGACTCCACGCAGCATCCACGAAGTCTCCCGAGTAAGCGCGATCCTGTCATTTTCCTCTTTCTAAGTTTAAGATGATCTTCGATCCTATCTTTTGGCAGTTAGTTGTCAGTGTTGTTGCATCCATGTATGGCCTCGGGGAAAGAGGGAATGTTTATGTATACCGAGTGAATCTTTGGTGGGCAACGTAAAATGCATTTTTATGGAAGTAGGAGGGTTGTTTAGGGCGGTGGCTATGATGGCTATGGTGGCGGTGGTGGTGCTCGGAAACCTGGTAATTTTGATTTTGATATTCGGTGATCTGTCTGGTACACGGTAGCATGATCGCACACGTTTTGCACGGTGTCTACGATGCGCGCCCTGGGGGCACTGCTATTACCGCAGCCCCGATGATCAGAGGATCGCGAGATCCTCGAAAAGGGAGCCGACAGGGCTGCGTCTGATTCGACATTTTTTGCGTCTAGCCAGTAGTAAGTGCAGGGCGTGGATGACTGAGCTCCTCGATGGGATCATCGGCTACCTACCCCTGGCATCGTTAAATTTCGTGCATCTTGCCCTGAGAATCCTGGAAATTGCACCCTGCGAATGCTAATCCTCATCTTCGGCATGGGAGACGCGATACATTCGAGTATCCTGAAGATAGACTCTAAGCTGCTGGCGATGATGAATCATCGCGAATCGATCATGCAAGGGTATTTAGACGAGGGTTGAAAAAAAAAAGAAAAATATAAGAAATCTGAGAAAATTAGTAGAGGAGTACCTAAAGGCTGGTTCTCAGCGTCAGTTATTTTCAGGCATTTCACACGTCTATTCTTATGTTAAACTTTCAATGGAACTTCAGCGTGTACAATTTTTGTATGCTAAAGTTATACACGTGTGATAGCAAAGAGTGCCACGTGCATTTGAATATATCAAGAGGTATATAAAATATATAAAATATATATATATTCACTCAATCGAGCTGCAGAGTAACGCAACAAGTGGCGGTTTTCACGGGTTTTCCTGGGGATGAAACGTACCGGCCCGTCCCACTCCACTCGAGGGTAACCCCGGCCCATTCCGTTCCACCCCTTAACAGCCACAAAGCTCCTGTCCGGAATTTAAGGGTGGAAACCCTTACCACCTCGTCGGGGAGTGCTTACGGATTGAGATAGGTCGAGTCGACACGGTCAAGGCCCTCTCGACCTCGCACGATCGCACGTAGGGAGACGCGACGAACTGATTTAAAGGGTTCCTCTTTCTCTCCCTCCCTATCTCTCACCCTTACGCTCCATCCCTGCGCTTTTCCAACCCCTTGCGGGGTACACTCTATACCTACATACAATTCAGTCCCGACGCTCATTCCTCCCGTCTCCCTTATAGGACGGCGCAGTCAATTCTTTGGATCTCTGTCGCGGACGCCGGGCGTCGCAGCAGCGTCGAGTGATTTCCCGGTTTGCGCGCCCATGGGAAACCACTATTAAAATCGGCCATTGCGATTGGCCAGCTCCTGACCACGGAGAGAGGTTCGCATGATTAAGATCATCCAATGATTCCTTCTCTATAATGATAGGTTCTGTCGAGCTACTCGCTTAGGAGTGGGGACGCCCGGCGTCGCCGGCCAAGAGGAGAGCGCCGCATTATGCGGCATTGCTAAAAAGAACTTTATGCTAATGAAAACTCACGTCTTTTTTCTCTTTTTCTTTTCTTCTCTTTCTATTTCTCTTCTGTTTTTCTTCGACTCGTAATTTTCGTGCGATCTTGGACGATCCGTCCTATGACTCAGTGAGCTCTATGGATTATGAATCTTTATAGATCCTACGATCATCCTACCTGCAGTGTAGATTGTCGTATTAAATAGAAAATGGCACAGAGCCACCACGATCTATTCGCATGTTTATCGCCGGTTGATATTGCAATATTAGAATACGAGCGAGAGCGATCCAGTCCTGATCCATGGATCCTTCGCAATGCGCATTGCCTCGGATAAATTATTCCTTATTATTCTCATTATGCCGTTATAATGAAATATTAGCAGTGGAGCCAGGGAAGATGGCAGAAAGGTCGAGCCGAGAGTCTCGGCCAATGAGAGAGAAACGCAGAGCAGCGGATTGAAAAAAACCATTTAGCAACTGGCCATTATAATAATACGTGATTCGTTTATCTTGGTACAGTCCACGAGCAAATCCTTCGATGCGATCGTCATTCACCAGTACATAAACTTCCTCGTCCCACCTGCGGCTCCTTCTACTTCTACCGATCTTCTGATCTATAGTCACAATCATAGATCGCATCTAATTCCTTTAGGATTTTCCACGCTGATATCAAGCGGAAGCTTTTATTGCTCTTTTGCCATTTAATTTCCTCTCCTATTCAAGAACAATTTCTTGAGGACTCGCCGAAAGATTCCGCATGCCGTAATCATCTTCCGGGAAAGATAAATGCGCTATGACGTAACCTCTGTATCCTATCCGCTTCGATTACGTCGTCCAACAATCCTACGGAAGCGATTTATTGAATGGACTGTACAATAATTCCAGGGCGGGAGGTATATTTCTTTGCATTACAATACGAACTTGGATTGCCTCGGTCACGTTCTCCGGATGTGTGTGTGTGGTCCAGCCTTCTACCCTTTTCCTTTTATTTATTTTTTTTTTCTATTTTGCTCCACTGCACCTTGTATCAGACAGTAGAAATCTGCCGATGCCGGGAATTAATGAAAATATCCCCGGATCTATTGATCCTGGATCGAAGCCATCCCATAGGTACACGTACCGGTCCTAGAACGTAGGAAATAGTTCCGGGCTCTCTAGTGTGTCTAGGATCTTCGTAACCGGAAGAGTGAAAAAAAAAGACCTTCGTTAATAAGTATAAATTTTGAATCGAGCGTGCCTTGGAATTTACATAAGCTGCATCATTGCTGCTTTCGCGTCGAATGCATTGGCATCATTCTAATGACTGAGCGTTCAAGGATATTTACCTTAATATTATGGAAGAGCGCTCCGGAAAAGGACGGCTGTATTATGTATTTTCAATAGTCCATCTGGATCGACGTAATAATTTCCCGTCCAGTCGGTGGATCGGATCGTTACCGAGACGGGCTACGTATATGTGTACGTATAGTAACGCTCAGATTACTTAGAATAATAAGCAACAAGAGATACCGTGGAACAATGTATGTCACAGTAATAAAATTGAGAGAGCTCATTGGAGTGACGAGTGCGCATGCGCGTACACCTTATCTTAACGCTTTGAATATTCATACGAGAGACTCGCGGCCTGCAGTAAATTGTACATTATAATTTTCCGATGGTTACCAATATTAATTATTATATATGGCACGATTGATGACGCTGGCAGATACGTACAATAGAAATAGGCCGCAACCCCATGGGAAAGGTCATTGTTAACTTGGTAAAGTTCTATTATATGATACGAGTTTCTACGCACTAAATGCTAAGTGATTTCCTTTTACATGGAATTAGATTCCGAATTAGAATTAATGCTTGTATTTATTGTTAGTTACGTAAGCCGCAGCCGTGACCCTCCGCCTCCTATGTATTCCTCGCTCTCTTCATTGTTACGTCTTTTTTTTCTGCTTTTCCTCTTTCGATCCCATTCACAAATGCGTCTTTGGTTCCTTTCGTTCGTTCAATTTTGGTTTAACTTTGTTTTGCTTTTTTTTTCTAAATGAAAGAATAAACAAAATCAACCTACCCACGTCAACCAGGCGAATTATATTTTTGGATGCTACGACATTTATCGAACGAATGATAGATCCGATTGATGCTGCTCTTCTTTTTTTTTTCGAAAATGCTTTTTTTTTCTTTATGGACGTCGACGCGAGGGCGTCGCAGTAGGTTGAGGTCGTTCCATTTGTCATTCGACCAAATCCCTCAGAACACTGGAACGAAAGGGTGGAGGTTATGGTGAGCGAGGGAGAGTTCAGTTGATGGCGAGGAAGGGTCGAAGGGGTGAGGGGAGAGGGTTGCAAACATACGAGCGTGGAAAAACATGGCTGCCACTCTGGATTAAAACACAGCGAGGGCTCAGGAGGAGTACCGAGGGATGGAAGGTGGTGTGTGGACGTTTGACGATGGCCCAGTCTCTATACTGACATTCCCGTTTCTGGTGTAGGGGATGATGCTGCTGATGCTCCTGATGCTGGTAGTGGTACCGATAGCAACCCCTCTTGCAAATATGGACGAATTATGCCCATAAGGGTATGCGAATGTACGTGACATGTCATGTCGGAGAGAGTAGGGTAACAGGCTTTGCCAATATTAAACCGTCCAACACGCGCCATGACCATGAACGAGGTTAACTTAAAGCTTAGCTCACACCGAATAATTCATATACGCGTGAACAAGAGTCTAAGGGTTGACGGACACCTATAAGGCGCGGATTCAGCGATCGTTTATTAGCATGCTAATAAATGAAATTGCAATTTCAAGTATGTAGAGAGCAAGACGATTTCTCGAAGATATTTCAGGGTGTATCCGTAAGGGTTGATACGATTTTACCCCGTAACCCACTGGCAGCAGCAACAGAACCAGTAGTGGGCAAACGAGGGTAACGGCGTAGCTACGTCGAAAAAGCTAAAACCCGTCGTTTTGTTTGCGATTGATTCATTCGACCACCCCTCTGTTTTTCATCCCTTGGCCCTTGGGGGTGCTCGCTGGGGGCGCGAACTCAAATACTATTCCGGGTAGCGGCGCTAACAATGCTTTTTTTTTTCATTTTTATTCGAGGGGGTGCAGCCCGCTGTTTAGCCTACGGATGCCCGTGCCGCGGCTCGAAATATTTAACTTTTCAAAAATTCCGGGATTGTCACGTTTTGAAATTCCCGGTAGCCGGAGAAACAAAAAGCGAAATCGCGATACGAAAAAGAAATCTCGCGCGAGTTTCGACGCGAACGAGCGAACGTGAACCCACTGATGGAATTCGTAGGCGTCGAATGAATTTTATTAACTGGAACAACAGAATACGCGCAGTCGCACGGATCATATTATTATAGCCGACAATTATAATAATTATTTGCCTTTCCCATCGTAATAATTAATATTATGGAATAACAGAGGCGGCATTGTGCTGTGTCGTATCGCATTGTATTGTATCGTATGCTGGTGTATCGTGCGTATCATATATCGAGAGAGAGAGAGAACGCTACTCTCTCGCAACGCGTAACGCTAATCATCCGGCCTCGCCATCCAGTTTGTTTGTTTAGATGGAGTTTCAATATTATCAACAGTATTAATTAATATTAGCGTTGTAATTAGCATAATGCGATACTTTACCGGTGTTAACGTGGCACTGCGCATTACGGTATTAATTTTGTGGAAAAACTTAACGAAGGATTTCACTGCATACCGTTCATTCGATTGGCAATCCAGTTTGACACACGATTCTTTCCGCTGGAACGATGATTTTCATCATTCTCCAAAATTCATCAGTCCAAACGGCACATGAAAAGTGCAAGCGTCATCGATAATATAGAAAAATTATGATACCGACTTATGCAACGTGATCCAAAAGGAAGTAACCAAGACGACGTTAAAGGGTTGCAAAGGATCGTAAGGGGTACTGCAAGGAGGCGCTGATGAAGTGGGAGTGGCGAGGGGGGAGTGGGGGGTTCTGGATAACGTTGAAGTGGCTTGTAAATAATTTCTGATATAATATGATTAAAAATTACCAAGTTTAATATTAAATAATTCATTTTAATACTAGCGCTTCGTACACGCAGCTCCAGCTGCCTGAACCCCGCGCCCAGGGGGCGTCTATAAATTTCTAAAGTTAATAAATACGTAATGGCCGGCGCTGCTTTGTAGCCCGGCGTCCTCCCTCCCTCCTCCTCCACCCTCTGTCACTCTCTCTCTCTCTCTCACTCCGCGTAGGCTTTACTTTACTCTAAAGGTGAGTTCATCTGCCTCCCTCTCACTCGCTCCTCTCCTCTTTCATAATTTCTCATCCAGCACATTGTATAACCTCCACATTTTTCCTTTTCTCCTTCTTCCACTTCCTCATCGTCGTAAGGCTTGATTCGATTTCATTAAAATTTAAGAAACAAATTTTTCATAATAACCGCCCTCCTCTCCTCCCCTCATCGTCCACCTCCCCTCTACCATTGACGCAACAAATACCCTTCGGACACTTTGAGAATTCCTCAAGGTGCACTCGGTTTCCTTTTTCTTCAGCCAGCAGCCCTCGTTTTACTCGAGCCCTTTTTACAAAAGGGACGCGTGTTTGCCGTGTGTTACGTAACTTTGCGACACACGGTAGTTCACGGTTTACACACCGTACGCACTAGAATGGAATAATGCCAAGCAACAGAGGCCAGAAGTCTCCCTGGAAGAGCAGGCGAGCGTGAATGGTGGCTATGACGATAGCAGTATGACGGAAGTGTTAGCGAAAGAGAGCAAGAGAGAGAGAGAGAAAGAAAGGGAGGAAGGTAGGAAAAGCACGGTAAAAAAAAGAAAGAAGGAAAATGATTGGCATTAGCATATCAAACGGTATGGTCGAATTCCTGGAAAGAGTAGGCCAGACCGCGATATTAGTTGATGCGCTGCTGGATCTCCATTGTTAGTTGGAGTAATATAAACAATTGGCCTTGTCCATCTACTGGTTTCCTGCCTGTCACTCAGTAAACCCGACATTTTTATGGATCGCATCACCACACGATCGCAGTCCTCACGTTACGCCGGCTCTTCTTTTCTAATCATTATACCTGCCTGGTACTTATGTATGTATATACGTGGTACTACTATTTATCTACCATTTTGAAAATTCGTTCCGAGTCTGCTTGTAAGCTTTAGATTGTTAACCAGTATCAAGGTTTGGGCTTGAAGACCCTTTAGGGTTAGGGTATAATTCTCCAATATGTAATACCGATTATTCATTTATTTAGATGAATAATTAAGAGCGACGTTGGACAATACAGGGAGAGAAGAAGGTCAGAATATATCGATCGATGGGAACAGTACAGGCTTCATTGTCTTCCTTCATAGGTATGGCTGATTGAATGGCCTGGCCCAAGTAGGATAGTCGGCCTAGTGTTTGTTCTCTTTATTATTCATCGCGTCGCAAGAAGACTTGGGTGACTTTTTTACGTCACCAGCTGCCCTTCTGATTCACCACCAATTTTTTTTTTATTAGATACCCGTCATCCCCTACGCGACAGCCTTCCTGGCATTTCGCACTTGAGCCATGGGAGAGGTTAAAAAATTTCAACGAAATAACCCACTTGTGGGGGTCCAAGTGAAAATAGTTGGGATTCGCTATTTGCGGCTTTGAAATTTCGTACCCCAGAATCTCCATGGACCGTCGATGGTCGACGGTGGTGTGATGATAGGGTTGCGGAAAGGGCGTCGGGAACGAAGGGTTTGATTCCGTAGGGTTGTTCAGGCGCTAGGTGTACTATAGCTACCTATAGCATATATGCGCCCAGATACCGAATATGTAATCTCGCTACATGCGCCAATTCTAACGGGTGTAACGCGTACTTCGCGATGCCAAATTATTCTACAACTTTTAGATATCAACTATTGGAAGCGCGAGACTTGGCGTAGATATTTTTTGCAAATATAACCAAAAAAAAACGTAGTAAAATATTGATGTACATGAAAAGTATCAGAGGACGGATTGATCGGTAGAAAATAATGGACGATATGAAATAAGAGGCGAATCATCCTTTGTCTAGGGGGTGAATCTTTTCGTGCACTCCTACCTCTCGTTAATTATTGATAAATCACGCTTGTGTGCGATCCATCAAGAAGACTTCGAAGGTTCACTTACGAGTCAATCACCGGGTATATGTGATACACGCACACTGCTCTACAGCAGGCCACAGCATACATTAATCACTGATGCTAATGGTATCATAGCCAGCATAGCAAGCCTTGTTCGTACGCACGCACACGCGTACGCACCTGCAGCCTTCCTATAAAACGTATACACACGCAGCAACGTGTAAGTACGCACACCTACTCGTATCCTGGGCTCCTATCTTGATTCTTGGCTGACCCGCGCTTAGACCCTCGAACAGGCGTTTCAAATAGGCGAACATCCACTCGGTTCAATCTATACGTGTATATAGACACATGCGACACGTGACAATTATTTTAATGGAATACGTTACGTGGGAAATAGTGAAATTTAGAGGACCTAGGTGCTTTTGGAAATTTCGAAAATTCGGGAAAGTTATTTAAGAAATTGAAAATCTGCCGATCCAAATCTATCTTTGTTAAAGGGGTGAACCAAGGGTGAACCGAGGCGTAGAAGGGGCAAAGGGTAGGAATCGGATCGAGGGTTCCCAATGGCCGCGCAGGGTGTAATGACAGGCTCTGTGGAATGGGTGAGTACAGAAGGAGGAGGTGGTGCTGGAGGTGAACGTAGGAGAGAGGAGGAAAGGAGAGGGGAGGTCCGTTCTATCAATCACGGTATTATTATCGAGTCCGTGATTAGCAAGGCATGCTAACGATATCTCTGGCCGGAGGCAGAGGGCAATGCTAGGCCGGCTAGGTTCTGTGTGTTGGTGCGTGGGTGTGGCTATGTTGCATGGCGAGTGTATCGTCGAGTGTAGATCGGTGTTAGCCACAATGCAACTCGAGTGGCTACGATGCGATTCCAGAGCAGTGCTGATGCTTGCGATGAGGAGGATGGTGTGCTGTTGTGCTGGTGTGCTGCTGGTGTGCTGCTGGTGCAGTTGGTAATGGTGTTGGTAGGAGGAATATTAGCAGTAGGTTCGACCTAGTGTTGGTAAGGGTATCGGTAGTGCCAATGGCGGACTAATGGCGGTTCTAATTCTGCCAGTGGTCGTGAGACTCCGGGTTGAGCCTGGCTCGGCTGTAGGTTGTAAGGTTTGTAGTCTCTAGGTAGCTAGATAGCTAGGTGGCTGGCTGGTGCCTAGTTCGACGTGCATGCATTGATCTAAAGCAACCCTTACCGCGAACCATGGCAGAGGCCTCGCCACCCGTATTAACGGTCACGAGGGTGGGTTTGCTCTCGGCTAGCGAAAGGTAGAAACCAACCCTTAAAGTGTTTCAGGATTGTGCCAAGGTAAGCTGCGACTGTCTAGTCTCCGATTCAGTTCGTTTACCGAGCGGAGGGAGGTATATGCCATTTGCGCAACCATTTTGCGAAATACGATGCACAATCGCGAAATCATCACTAGATTTTATTCGAATTACACGGATCGCTCGCAATGCGATTCTCGGCTAAACGCGTTACGTAGAAGATAATTTAGTCTCGGTCGCGTATCGGCTGCCTGGTTGGTCGGTTGGTTGGTTGGTTGGTTTGGTCGGTTTGGTTGGTTTGGCTAGGTGGGGTTGGTTCGATGATAGGGGATGAGAGTCAGCGTATGACACGCACGTTTTCTCTCACACTCAGAGATCCAGTGGATCTCTCGTGATCGAGGTGAACAGTCCTATTCGCCCCGGGGTGCATCGCCTAGTAATGATATTTCCTCACCATTATGAAATATTCGAAATGATTTGCCAGGATTGCGCATTCTGATTCGATCCTCGAGTCGCGTCATGCGGCATCGCGACGCATCGGCGTTCATAGTTCAACGAACCAGTGGTGACTAATCTAATCAGGACCAACTTCACGAACGTATTCTCTCGCTGTTCAGAATTTTCCTTTTCTGTTTTCTTAACTTGCTCCAAGTCCCAAATCAATTTTATTAAGACACTTCTGCCACGTAGGAATATCAAATATACAGCTAGGACGAGGTCCATATAGAATTTGAGGGGATCTGTTTAAATTCTCTTGCGTCACCGCAAACATGCATAATGCAGCCACCGAGTCTCGTGTAAACGGGTCTCGCAGGGCGCTAGCCAACCGCTAAATACAAAAATCCTCAACCACCTGTGAGCGTCGCGACGGATACGCGGACGCGCGCGCGCCAGCACTGTCTCTCTCTCTCTCTCTCTCCCCCCCTCTCTGCCCTTCCCTCTCGCGCTCCCTCACATACGAATGTGTATTCCCAAGTTAATTACAGCATAATTGTGGTCGACATTTTGTTGTTCACTAGCCGCCTGGCATCGTTTGCTGTCCTGGAATTCTTGCGATGTTTTTTCCTACCCCCCACCCACCCCCTCCCTCTCCCACTCCCACTCTCTCCCGTGTTTAACTCTATCCAGCCAGAATACCCTCCGATGCAATTAGAGCGAGGCTCACCAGAGAAAAGTTTTCGCATTCTACCGTACGCCCTACCTGTGTGCATCAAGGGTAGCAGGTAGAAATGTTGAGGGTTGAATATCTTTTTCGATGGCCGCAGTTACAAAGCCTCGCGATACTCAACCCTATCGGACTGGCAGCCACACCCTCCCTCCACATAAATTAATGCCAATATACCTACGTACTGGCGTATATCTGAATATTACACTCACACACACACAGTTCCTAGCGATGGTTCACATCTACAGGGTCGCACTGACTCACACCGACGCACACTGACTCCCATTGCCCTGGTAATACGGTATAGAACACAATTAAGTAAATGAGCACGGGTTGTATGTGCTATAGATAGCCTCTATTATGTGTATTGATCTCTAGCGCGGACTCCAGTTACACGTAATATGTGTTTTGTCGTTTATGTATTCATACGGCCGAGTCTGTATCTCGCTTCCTCCTCTGCATTATGCCTTTCATTTGTTGCGCCCCTCTGCCAGTTCCTTTTCACCCCCTTCGCGCTCTTCACTCTCCGTCCTGCACCCTTTCCTCCCTTCCACCATCATACTCCTCAGACTATTTTTTCTTCCTTGTTTCTCCTTCACGCCTTAATCTACATTTCATGCCGACTTGTGGACGAGATGGCCACTTTCATCCTCTCCGTTTGATTCTGCATTAATGTATTCTATTTCACGGAGGAGTCCCTTCTTGCTTTTTGATTCTCCATCACACGGCACTCTTAGACTTTTCTTATATTGTCGCCTCCAGACACCTTTCATCCGGAGTACGTTGTCAGCCTGGTTCTTGGACACGTGTGTACGGTTCCCTGGAATTTATGCAATGGGCATGTACTTCGCGCCAGTCCGTGTCACAGTGTTTCAGGCTACCTGAAATCGTGGCTCAGCTTTGGGATGATCGATCGAGGATATCGTTCCAGTCGGTTGGGACCTTCGGCAGAGACCTCGGTCCTTCAAACCGAAAGCACGATATCGCTTTTAATTAAGTTATCGAGGAATAAGAGAGAGGGCGAGTCTAGGATGTCGGAGAGACTGAACTATCGAGAGAGAAACGCGATGTAAGATGGCGTTGAGGGCGATGACGAAAAATAATGACCGGATCGCATGATTAATAATTGCACTTTATTTTCATCCGCTTCCAATTTCATTTTAACCCTCTAAGACGCTTCCTTAATTAAGGCATTAGGCCGTTCGCGGGCACGATAACGTCATAGAAAAATTAACGAATATAACAATACCCGTCGAAAATTGGACGGCAAATTGGAGGGTGCGCGCTGTAATTCGTTTCCGCCGTCCGGCACGACCTTAATTCCATCCTGCCACCCTGGTTCTCTTCATTTTCTCTCCCTCTCTCCCTCTTCCCCCCACACCTTGTATTGTATTTCTACAATTTTTCTATCCGTCCGTGTCTGTTCCGCGAAAAATCTGGATAAAACGAAGAAAAAACAAACAAAAACAATTCGACCGAGTATCGATTCGATTAGATCTGTCTGAATAAACAATATCCTATTTATCAATGAAATAATTAAAGAAATTAGACCGATCAAGAATTCAGAAGCTATGTATACGCAATGTTTATGACGCGCACAGTGGAACAGGTAATAACTGGCAAAGGCATATTTACCGCTGAAAAAGGCAGGAAACGGAAAGATACGTATCTGGGAACGGAGACGCCATAGTTATTTATTTTCTTGCCGCTGATTATAATATTACGCAAGCCCAGGACGCTCGTAATGCGGATGCAAATGCAACGTATCACGTATATATAGTAACTCAACTCGGCAAAATACTCCGGCAGAATCCTATTTTATTCATACGTGAGGTGTACGCACGCACACGCACCGAGCACCCTTTCCTCCCTCTTCACTCCACTTACATTAAGGCACCCTGGAGTCTCCTTATACCACCTCCTTCTCGCTACTCTAGTCGAAGTGGCGAATTCTGAAACTGCATAGTGGCGGCCACGTTTCGCGACACGTGAAATTAAAAGTATTACATACCTGGAATATAGTCGAGCGTCTCGTGTCACGTACGTCCGTTTCCTACATGACGCGCACTTGAGCTACGGTACCAACCTAAACGATTACGCGATCATGACTTTACTAAAAGTAGCCATTTTAGTCCCTTGAGTATTTTTTTGTTTTCCGTCAACAATCTAACGAAGAATCCATTTTTTAGTCGGTCAACTATCGTTTCCACGCATCTGATGCTCCTTTTGAAAGAGATCGGTGGACATTTTTTTTTTCTTATAAGGGAAGGGGGGCAAAATGGGTATCCTCATTAATACTATTATTGATAATATTACTAAAGGTCCATCTTGCCCCCGTTCCCTTATTAAAAAAAAAAAGTCCACCGATCTCTTTCAAAAGGGGCACCTTTAATAATATTATTAATAATAGTATTTAATCGGGATGCCCATTTTGGCCCCCCACCCCTTTCCTTTATATTTCTTTAATATTGCATCACACAAAACATAGATTATTGACTTCTAAACAGTCCTCGCGTATGTGACTGGTTTATTCGTTTTTACGTAACGATACGGAATATATGCGAGATAGCCGCGTATTCGTATTCCTATATGAATGTCGAATTTAGTGTGTTGTCGACCCCAAGAACCGTTTAGCATAGTAATATATTATTTATATAAGCAATGACGCTCGGATACATATACACTCCTTGGTTAGATCACTAAATAACTTAAAGCAAGGTGAGGCGATGCTTGTCACTCTTTGAGTATACGTATAGTTGTGCCAGAAGCAAAGTGGACCGACGCTTCAGTATTATCTTGAGAAGCGTCGGAATTAATATATCCCAGTTGCGTGTAACGATGGAGGAAGTATAATTAAAAAAAAAAAAGAAAAAAGGAAATATAAAGAAGGAGCAGGAAACAAAGGAAAGAAAAAAGATAGCCAAGCACCCACTCGACGTGCTGCCGGAAGGACGATAGTGCTACCTTATTTTCTGATTTCCCATTCACGGACTACCGTTTAGATTCGATTTGCCGGTTCGTTACGTAGCGAGATTTACACTGTGAGATAGGATTGTTTCGCTGTCCTTCTTCTTCTTCTTCTTTTTCTTCTACTGCCGCTTCTTCTTCTTCTTTACACCTTCATCACCTTATTCTCCCCACTTTAATTCGTACTCTGCTTTACCTTCCTACTCTTTGCTATATTTCCAATAGCAACTCCGCTGTCGCTGGTATCTATTACTGTATCTAATACTAGCAGTAGGCCATCTCAAGACATATTTTATCCCTTTACGTAACGTCTTTCGTCATTAGCCAACCAATGCGTTACGATCTGCCACGTAATTCTTATCTTCCCGGAAGAAACAATAGGCTGCTCGTGTAATCGTGGACTCGTAAGATAACTAGTTTGAGAGTAAACTGAGGCGCGTGAGTTTAAGGGATGACGGAGGGATGGGGGTTGGAAATTATTTGCTGAAATTCTGTCTCTATCCATATCCTATTGCTGTGCACGTTAGGACCTAAGGGTCACAGGGTAGATGGGTGTCAGGATGATTGCGAAGCCTACTGGACTTTTTCATGGTTTAGTTGCTGGCTTCGTACGGGGGATGATAAATAAATGAGTTGCGGACTACAGGGGTGGACTCTTACCCTTCTTAAATTTTGCACGAGTAAATGCCTCACGAGGCACGGCTAACGGAACGCGAAGAACTTGGAGTACCGGGAGTCCTAGGAGAATGTCTTCCTCTTGGTTTACGTCCTGACCCATTATCTGTACCTTCGGACACTTTTCATTATTGTTATTTTGATATTTTATGGAATTCCTTAAATTCTATTACAACTAAAGTTCCTTCTTCTTGAAGAATCTTATCAAACTGTCTTAAGATTACGGAATAATGAAAATGAACACTAACTTGACGCAGTTGCGTAATTTCCATTAAAGATACACGGGGAGTATATGAGATCAGAACACCAGAAGGGAATAAAAATGGACGCTTAGACTGTAGAAAATAGAATTCTGTTGAACAAGGATGAATTGTTTGGCATAAGTGGGATATACGAGGTGAAACAAGGAGAAAGAAAAAGAGAGGAGGATATAATTTTTCTCTTTATTATTTTCTTCCTCCCGTTGGTCTCTCGCGTAGTTACTCGCGGCGTTCCGTGCCGAGTAATAAGTTAGTAATAATATTTTCATAATATCTCTCTTGGATTGGATGTTATTTCATTATATTTTATTGCCCCTTACTCTTGCTCTTGCTCGTGCACCCGCTGCAGCCACACGCTCGCAGAGCTGCGCACGCTTCTGTTTTATTATCTCGAGCCTTCACCGAGGGAACTCACTCGCGGAACTCATTATCGAGAGGTTTATTCTGCTGTAACCATTCCTGCCATTGCGCCACCTTTCTCTCCTTTTCTCTCCCTCTTTACTTTTATTCCTTTCAGCCCCTCTCGCCATCCCTCCATCGCCGCCACCCCTTCTGCTCCCTTCAGCCCTCACTATTTGAACCCGCAGTAAAATATTGTACGTTGCATTAGAAATTTCCACTCCATACAATTCGGTTACAGTTCGCAGTAAAGAAAATCCTTGCTTTGTTTCCTTTTCTT
Organism: Pachycephus smyrnensis; assembly: GCA_030142225.1. Classification (NCBI taxonomy): domain Eukaryota; kingdom Metazoa; phylum Arthropoda; class Insecta; order Hymenoptera; family Cephidae; genus Pachycephus; species Pachycephus smyrnensis. The sequence continues at coordinate 572,931 of JARQST010000090.1, read as the reverse complement.
TCAGAAAGGTGAAAAAAGAAAAGCCGTGGAAAGTCGACCGATGGGCTTCGATGAGAAGAGGACGGGAATCATGGGAAAACACGGGTCTTCGAATGGGATTGCAAAAGAAAAGAGCCAGGAGATGTAATGGACACCGGTGAGTTTTCATATATATTTTTCTATATACACTCCGTACTTGAGGACTATATCGGTATATACGTGTTTGTTTACGTTTATTTGTTCCAAAGAAATTTGTTTACTCGAGCGCCATTTCTATTGTTATCATTGCGACGCACGAGAGTGCAGTGCGGCTGCACTCGCATGATCTTCCTAGGAAAAGCAACGAGGTCGGAGACGAGGCGCGACGTATATTAATATAAACTCGGCGTGTCTAATATAATAATTTATCCAGCGTCGAGCATTTAAATAGTTATGACCTAGTCGTCCGAATGACGGAACGATTTCATCACGCGTTAAATAGCGCAAATTAAATTCGCTGCACCGCTTTCGTAGATTAGCTTGCTCGCCCACGAGACTCGCCTCTTCTTCTTCTTACTACTTCTTCCTACTTCTTTCTACTTCTTTCGCTTCTCCTTGTCGCATTTTGGCCTTGCACTTTGCCAATAACAATTCTCTTGCAATCGTCGCGATAAGCAATAAGGTGAAATAAATATGTAGAAGGAGAGAAGCGATGACTTTGGTCAGACAAGTTGGACGGCCGGGATCGTCGTGTCTGGTTACGACAGCACTGCCTCTACTGGCGGGCAACGAAGAAACGTACATGCACGTGGAAAAATAAAAAAGAGAAATAAAATGTCGAATCATAGAAATGGATCCATCGTTTCCAGGGTTTTTAGTGCTCAAAGCATTCGCAGCGTATCACCCCTGGAAAACCCTCGGCTGCAGGAACAACCCCTGTGTTTTACTGTGCTATACGTGTATAGATAGAGACCCTGCTAAACCTTCCCCCACCCCGTATACGACATGCCGGCACTATGCGTGGCTACCCTCTGTATGTTTAATTGTTATATTTATAAAGGGGAGCTCACCCCTCTTACTTTCTCTCTCTATCTTTTTCTCGCTCTCTCTCTCTCTCTTTCTCTCTTCTTCTATACCAACCTGCCTGACTGCCTGGCTGGCCGTCCCGCGCTCAACTTTTAGGACGACGAGAGAGGGTGGCTGGGCGAGGGGATATTCGCAACCCCTTTCGCGAATCGATACGCTGCCGCAAAAATTCCAAGTAAGCTAATATTATCACGGGATGGCTATCGAGTCGTGGAAAATCATCGGGAATGTCGTTCTTATCGAGAAACTCACTTGAGAGAAACATTTATGGACTGTGTATATAGATACACGCTCTTGCTCGTGGCTATCAATAATAAAATTAGAGATAAGTTCAACGACATTAGTAAACTTATTTCACGACAGATAAGCATACAGTATCACCAAATACTCCTGCTCGATCAAAACCACCGCATGACACCTGTCAAATCCGACTACTGCGTTTATTATAAATCATTTGCGTCCTATGCGTCAAATTAATGGTAACGTTTTTTTTTTCATTATTTGGGAAATTATAATTACCAAGGTGAATACGAGTCACCTGTGACCACATAGGAGGAGAGACTGCGATATGGTATAGGGGCCCCGAATATTGGACAACTAATTACCTAATCACTCATTATCTACTACAGTCTCACGTGCGTGGGCTGCTGGCTGGACAGAATGGGTAGCCCAGAGGCCCATTGTGATACGCGAACCAGAATCATGCACGATCGTATATTATCGATGAGGAGCGAGAGAGCTCGGAGAACCAAATAGTAATACACACCTGCACGCAGGGAGGGAGAGCGAATGAGAAAGAGAGAGAGAGAATCTAATATCATTACACGGGCGCGAGCGAGACAGAAGATTCGATCGCGATACGATAAAGCCAATGCATTTTCTTCGCTCGATCGCCAAGGGACTCATCCCGCCATTGCACCACCCTCTGCATCTATTAACTGCATTTCATGTTCGCTTAACTGCATTCAGCTATCTGCTGCATCCTATAGTGACAGTTTCCCCTTCCCATTGCCCTCCTGAGGAAACGGAAGGGCCCTTTAACCCCAGTTCTTTCGCGATCCCGGAAGGAAGAGCAGCCCCAATAGCGATCCGTCTTGGCTTCGCATGCAAAGATCCTGGACCCATCCCCTATCGGAGAGGGTGGCTGCGGCGATCTAGTCTAATTAGTATCTAGTAAACGTGGCGTTATGAGGGTTTAGACCAGCAGACTGAACTAACTGTAATCAGAGTTGGGCGTTGTAGCGTGTTTGCTGGATAGGTTCAACCCCTTGGTAGCTTGACCTTACAGTGTCCACCCGCCACGAGAGCGATCCCGATTCCTGGCTGCACACCGGGAGGTCCTGCCGCCGTGAGGGACGCTCCTGGCGAGCGGACATTAATCCTCTTAAGTGCTACGTGGCGCGCCTAAATATCAATCACAGTTTATACCACGTGGACGTACTGGGAAATACTCTGGGGATTCTGAGAACAGTGACGCTCGATAAATCTGTAATGGACCTCTCGATTACGTGCGCGCGACGTCGTACGTATTCTTTCGGAAACTGTAACGAATTCGTAGATAAACCATCGACGCGATTGGTTCGAATTGCAGTGCGCGTAGATAAATTTCTTGAGACTCGATCGAAATTTCGAAGGAATCAAATCGCGGAGAATGTATCAGGATATTTCGGAAGGATGCAGGTGGAACGGGTAAAATCGTAGTTGGAATGGATAAATCATTGAACTGTTTTACGGGAGTGTGTTTCGCTATAGTAAGGGATGACAGAGGGTGAATATTTAACGTACCACCTCTCCGGTATTCTTATACAATTACAATCAGGAGTTTCGTAACCCTCGCAACCCTTGCCGGGCTCGATCGACGTCTACCTTCATTATTCATTCGATTCTTGCGCGTTTCACATCTTCGATACTATGCACGTATACCTATATGCACTTTCCCAGATCTTCCCCTTAATCGTTCTCATCCTCCTAATCTTCCTACTTTTGCTATCTCTATATTTATACGGAGTACGTTTCTGCTGGATATTCCCGTTTATACTTGATTTTACACTCCTACCATTTATACCCTCACGCGAGTTGGAGAGATTTTAAAAGGAGCAGCTCCATTCGAGAGTGTCGTCGTTTATTATTCAGTAGCAATTAACACGTCAATAGATTCCTGCTGCAGTTCAGAATCGTGTCTGGTAATCGAGTGGCTCTTCCAGGAACCGAGACGTCCATTTGAATTTATCTTGAAAATATAATTCCTTTATATAAAAGCACTTATATCCATACCTGTCTGGCGAATCATTTATTTATCCAGAGGTCACGTAATCTCTCAAGAGAACATTTATAAGAAACAGTGAGACGTACCTAATGCCATCTACAGAGCTCTTACTGACCCAGCCAAAGAGATTCACTCCAGGAAGAAGAAAGAGGGCAGCATCCTGACCCGGAGGTAAGACTCTCTTCTGGTCCACGCGTTGTATTAGCTGCTACTGGCAGTCTTGTCATCACGTAATAAGGGGATGGTGCACGAGTACTCTGCAGCAATTGAGAGAGTGGTGGGTAGGATATGGAGGAGGGGAGGGGGCAGGGGAACAGCAATACAGCCAGGTCGCATTCTGGAAGTTGGTATTGTCGTCGGTTACAAATCAAATACCCGATATCATTGTTCCAGCAAGCTCTCGCCCTCCGCACCACCACATGCGTCTCTGTACATTGCCTTTGCCGTCCACCTCCACCTCCTCCTCCTCTTGCTCCTCCCTTCCATTGCTGGCTTGCCTGGTTTGGCTAGTTCGCTTGGCGTAATGTTAACTCGTGCCGATGAGGCTGCCGTATAGGCTCGGTACAGACTGTATAGTTTAGGTACACCATTCGTGGGATACGTAGAGAGAGAAAGGGGAGGGAGAGCGTGACACCTGCCTACAGGCAGGTCAGGTGGTCAACGTCAGGTCTACGGATTCTGAAGTCTACACAGGGTATACAGGGTTCGTGGGCTATAGATTGAGCCTATACAGTGGCTATGCGAAACCTTCTATTGATTTCACGTCGACCAATTTTCATTTTCTTCGGGCGATCCTGACGTTTTGGATTTTACCACAGCTGCACCTGGCATGGATTTTTGAAAAACGATTGCGCTATTGCGCGGATGATTGGAATCGATTGGCAGAAAGTCAGTCAGTGAGCTAGTCAGCCAGTCTGTCAGTTGGCTTGAGAAAACACAACGGGCAGGTAAGACAGACAGAGATGCCTGTAGGCAGGTTGAATGGGGGAACAGGTAGAATAGGTAAACTATGCAGAATAGGTAGAATAGGTAAACTATGCAGAATAGATAGAATAGTCGTAATATTCATAATAGGAGGATAGGTGGATAAGTGGATAGGCGGATAGGTGGATAGGGCATAATGCCTATCGATTGGGAGCGTCTCAGGATATCCAACGGAGGCTTAAAATTAGCCATTTTCACTATAATCGCTGCGGCTCGAGTTCCCTCGGCACACCGTGGCTTGCCATATTGTACAAGAACAATGAGCAAAGAGAAATATTGATGAACCAGCCTGGCTAAGCGTGCACACGCGTGTACTCGTGCCTGTGCGTGTGCCTGCTCCCGGAGAAGGGGTTTGCTGCCGCGGGTGTGTTGCCAGTGCAGGGGGAGAGGGATTTCTCGTGGTTCGTCTAGGGGTTGCGCGTACTGGGGCGGGAGAGAGTGAGAGAGAGTGAGAGAGTCAGCCGTGTATGGGCACGTGTGTCCATGCATGCGCGTGTGCATTTGTGTGAGTCGGGCGTGGAAGGAGACTGGATGGATAACGAAGAAGGGTGGAGGGAAAGGGTTATACGCTTAATATTTCACCATCGCGAAATTCTCCCCGTGAATGATTAAGCAGCCCGAGTAGGTAACCAGTCCCCCATACCAGTCCCCCGCATCAGTCCTCTCTTGCCAACCTACACCTTCCTGTATACGCGTACTATACGTTACTGTCTTTCTCTCCTTCTCTCTCTCTCTCTCTCTCTCTCTCTCTCTCTCTCATTCTCTATCGCTACTGTCGCACACCTACCTATTCTGCAAATGTCCTGCAGAGACGGTGTGCGAATTTCGAGTTCTCTCGCTGGGAATAGACTTGCCAATGCCAAATTTAAGCCCTCTTTCGGATACGCGATGAGACGTATCTCTCCCGACACTCAGCCGTGATCATACGCGAATTTCATCCCCCGAGCCCTCGTTCAACCCTCGCAGGAGTGCGCGACCTATTATTTTTCCTAGTGGTTTATTTCGGCGATGCTCGTGGCGGCTGGAGTGCGTGAAAGCCGCACAGTCGCGCGCACGCGCCACGCACTTTTTCCATCTCGTATTTTTTCATAACTGACCCCTGCCAAGTTCTCGACGGCACGAGCATCCCTTGGCCGCGAATGTACTGCCTGTGAACATTTGACAAGGGGTCGGTGAATTTTTGCCAATCGTCCATTCCTTTCTAGGATCTTCGAAGGAACCGCAAGCGATGATTTACATTATACCTTATTCAATAAATTGGAGCATTCAATCTTTATTAGGAAATTCGCACGGCGAGGCGGGGAGCTTTTTCGTTGAGTCTAAATTTTTTCCCGTCGATGTCGAAGGGCGTTAGTATACTGTTTGCAGTTAAACAATATTACGTAGTAAAATTTATGTCTCCCACCGACTTTCCACCCTTGGCAGGCACTCTCGCGCCTGCTCGCCGTTATACGGGAAAAAATATCAACGAATGCGCAATATGAAAAATGCCTTATGACCGCTGCCCTACGATCTCCATCAGCCCTTCGCTTCGTCCCAACCCCTCCCACCCATCCCACTGGTAATACGCCATGATATACACACATTTTTTTTTATAATACACTTTTGCAACCCCTGCCATTTTAACTGTTATACCATCTTCATGCTCTCGCACAGTTTCAATCTAAATTCTGCAATAAATTTCAAATTGTCGAAAAAAAAAATCGCGACTTTTCAATGAAGCTCAGCGGGTCTAAAACGGTTTACAAGACGTACGAATAAGGGTGGGAAAAAAAAACAAAACGCAGTTTCCGGAGTATCAGAAGCGGTAGGGTCCATAAAGTGCTAGCAATATTCTTTCATCAGTCGCACGAGACGAATGGTGTCGGGTGAGGTTGGGTAGAGCTTGGGTAAGGTTAGAATACTCACCTACTCATTCGTCGTTGGCAATCACATGGTTTACCGCACAGTGCGCCATTACTTTTTTACACGTCTAATATCTTCGTTTAGCGTTATGAAGAAAAAAAAACTCATACCCTTCAAAGACCGTAGGCCGTAGTCATGGAGCCTGTGAAAATAAAATGAAGGAAACCGAAGGGTGAGAAGAAAACAAGAGAGTCGTGTCGTCTCCTGCTATTCTTTACAACAATGGCAGTGAGATATTTGTTGTAAAAAAATATATATATTTCGTAAACAGCAAGCAGCGTGTATTTTCTATACGCATTTTCAGCGGGGGGATGTTTTTTCTGTAATTCCTGCAGAAACATTCGATAACGTAATCAAGGATAATAACGTCCTGAAAGATCCTTTCTGAACGACCGTCGGGTAAGATCGACAGGTAGTTCAGTACACGAAGTCCACTAGTACCTGAGTATATAGACAGAGACAGATAGCAAGGAAGTTGGCGCAAATGAAACTGAAGCCGTAGTTGATATTTAAACAAGAGACCGTGCGACCTGCAAGTATAAAGACTGTGTAATGGGAGCCACGGTCGTAAAGTATAGAAAGTATAGAAGAGAGAGAGAGAGAGAGTGTAGGTTTGCACGCTCGTGTCAGACTCGGCTCGATTCGGTCTAACACGTCCATACGTATCCGAGTTTCGGCTACTTGTTTCGAAGTTAGCGTCGAGTTGGCTAACGTCCGACGTCACTCCGCCGTCAGGACACGGAAAGCTCCAAAGTTGTATTCTTGCCACGAGAGTGGAAGCGAGAGGAAGGGAGAGAGAGCTAGAGAGAGAGAGAGAGAGAGAGAGAGAGAGAGAGAGAGAGGAGTAGAGTGGAGAAGAGAAGAGAAGAGAAAGAGAAGAGGATCCGGCGTGTCCACGTAGCGGCTCGTTGTTAGCGAATTAGAGGGTAATAGCCGTTAGGGGAGTACGCGCGACTCGGATGGTCACTCTCCTCTTTGTAGCCTAAATTTCATTAGTGGCTCCATCTTCTCCTGCTGGGACACGTAACCTCGTTATCGAGAAGCATAGCCAGCTAAATAGCGAAGCCGAGTTCCTCGGGTTGCCCGTCCGTAAGTGACCAGCTGACCAGCTCATACGTTATTTCTACGTGCGGCCTCATTAATGCATTTCCCGTTTCCTTACCCTTCCTTCGCCCCCTTCTGCCTCCGTTAACGTAAATAAGTAGTCTGTAACGTTGCTGCAGGCTGTATGCTGTGACCAACCGATGGCGAAACCAGGCGACAAGGCAGGTACAGAGTTCAGAGTTCAGGGTGGTCTCGCAGGCGCAGCGTCATTAGGATCTTTGGGTCTTGTCTGGGAAGGACAGGCGTAACGCGATCAGCTGCGAATTCTGAGCGGATGTTATGATATTCACAGACATCTTGGAGAAACGATATAAAGCGATTAACGGCTCGTTCGCAAGGGGCGGCCTGTTCGCGCTTGGCTGTGAAATAAATAGGGCATTAATCGTCCAGCTGCATCCTCTCTTTGATGTTGCTGCGAGTTCTATTTCATTCTAATCCGTTCTTCATTTCTATGTCTCTTTTGAAGGTTTGAAGGAATCGGTTTGATGCTCCGTAGAGAAGTTTAGAAACAGCGGCGGATGACGCGATACCGATCTGATTAGATCGCGCAGTCGGTTTGGTTCTTAATTATCGTTTCTCGTTATCACTGACAGGAGGAAGAAAGTTCAAAGGACGCGAGTCGATGATACGAATGAAAAATGCAGAAATCGATCGTGATTTCGGTGGGGCTGGTAGCTGGAGCACATGGCGGGGCGGTTGGGGGCGGTTGGAGGCGGTGTTCGTGGGGCGGGTCCTCTCGTCAGGGGTACAGGAGGAAATGGCACGGAGTGGGGCAGCATGCGAGATCCTCGGAAGGTGGCACTGAACGTAGTGGGGGCACGCGCCTACAGTCGTTCAGGCAGGCTGGCTGGCAGCCTAGCAGGCTGGCTGGCTGGCTGGTGGCTGGCGGCTGGTAGCGGTAAGCGCAGGGCCACCCGCGCCACGATGCTAGCGAGCGAGTGAGCGAACAAGCAAGGGAACACAGGCAAGAGAGGAAGCGAGCGATATCGGCGCAGCGTGACGGCGTGGCGCGCGCGGCGCCAGCGTCAACGTCAGCGTCGGCGTCGGCGTCGGTAGCGGCGCCGGATAACCGTGAGCGCTGCTTCGGTCTCTCAGTCGCGACGCGCTCGTCACGCGGTGCAGATCGTTGTACGTCGCCCTGGCGCGTCCTACCTTGCGTTACGTTTTCATTGGCTTTTCGCGCTCGAAACTCGACCGATTCGCGCGAGCGCGGGGTGCGCGTGGTGTCTCATTGTTAAGAGATCTTATACTTGATTGAGGTTCAAGAGGAACCTGGTGAACCTTGAACCTTGATTGGAGTACGAGGATATCGATACTCAAGGAAAGATACTTTTTGGCAATCACTTGACTTCAGTGGTCGACGGTTCGGGAGTTCGCGCTGGATCGCGTTTCGCGTTGAGAACAATAAATCGCGATCGGTACGGTCCGTCGCGCGGTCGTCGTCTATGCGAATAGAGTTTGATAGAGTTTGGTTGTTGATCGAGAGAGGAATCGGTTGGTGATCTGTGAGATCAGTTGTATCCCGCATGCGAAGGATGATAATGGAGAGAAGAAGACAGGAGGAAGGAACCCTCGTTACTTATCTGGGACATTGAACCTCGTTCGGGCTGCTCTCTTGTTTACTTGCGTGCGCGATAGAGAGAACTCTCAGTGGCAGAGGATGTTAGCCAGCACTGTGACTAAGTTAATCGTTATTGACTGAAGAGGGTGTTGTTTTAGAAATGGCGATCGGCAATCGTGACGATCCGAGAGCTTGACGCGTAGTAAAAGCTCCGGGATATTGAGTAAAGCTCGAAGGGTAGAAGGTGCGTGCTCGTCATCGGTCCGCGTGGATTTGTGTTCCAGATGGCCGCGACGCTCTGGTGACCTAGTGGACACTTTGGTAGTGAGCAGCGAAACGTACACAAACGAGGATAGACTGGTTGCAGATCAAGTGGAGGCTGACACTGCATCTGAAGCAGGGCGAGAGGTGGAAAGAAGAGTGAGTGTCAAGAGGTCCTGGTGGTGGTAGCAGGAATCACGAGGAGGATCGAGGAATCGAGAAGATCTCAGGGCGGCTGCCTCACAGGAAGAAGGATGACGCAACAGAGTGGCGCTGGGTCGCCCCAGCAATTTTGCCTGCGCTGGAACAATTATCAGACCAACCTGACCAACGTGTTCGACCAGCTGCTCCAGAGCGAGAGCTTCGTCGACGTGACCCTCGCCTGCGACGGTCACTCGGTGAAAGCCCACAAGATGGTCCTCTCGGCGTGCAGTCCCTACTTCCAGGCACTCTTCTTCGAGAATCCCTGCCAGCACCCCATTGTCATAATGAAGGACATCAAGTGGCCGGAACTGAAGGCTGCCGTCGAGTTTATGTACAAGGGGGAGATAAACGTCTCTCAGGAACAGATTGGACCACTTCTCAAGGTCGCCGAGAGCCTGAAGATCCGCGGCCTGGCCGACGTCAACAACGAGCAGGAGTTGACGTCGAGGCCGAGCCTGGAAGATAGTTCCGGTGGAATTGCCGCGTCAGGTGGACTTCCTCGGAAGAAGCGACGTCGAATTTCCGGAGAGCGATCGCCCACCGGAAATAGTCCGGATCGTACCTTACCCGGTGAAGATCAGGATCTAGGGAGTATGGGACCAGAGGCCCACGGATTGGGACCCTCTTCGACGCCACGTTCTCTTGGATCACCCAGCACGCCTAGCATCTCTGTCACACCGCAGATCAATCTCCAGGACCTTCCGGTCTCGCTGCCCCTGCCACCACCGCCGCCCCCACCGCCAACCAACCAGAGTTCGCACCCCGTTGCTCACCACGTGCCCGCCCACGTGACTTCCGCTTCGCACGCGTCCATCAACCCTCTCGGCCCTCACGGGCCGTCACAGCTGCCCGTCCAGCAGCAGCAACAACAACAGCAACAGCAGCAGCAACAACAACAGCAACAGCAACATCATCAACAATCATCTGTGAACTCGACAGCGCCTGGAGATGACCTGGAGATCAAACCCGGCATCGCCGAGATGATTCGCGAGGAGGAAAGGGTAAGTCCATTGACTGTATTTATATTTCTAATATTCCTACATTTTCGACAACTGAAAGTCACAAGAATTGATATCGAAAGACAGCTGACAGAACAATGCAGAACTGTCAGTTGGTAATGATCTTTTAATGACAGCTGATTTGAAAATATCTCATCCGGTATCCGTGCGAAATCTTAAATTTCAAATTCGTCTAGTTCTGACGAATCGCGCCGTGAATCGAAGGATCATCGATAATTCTCTACGATCGATGATCGATGACTTGATCGAGGGCTATAGTCGATTCTGATAATAGAAAAAGAGCCGGCGTCACGCATCGCAATGAATTTTACTATGTATATATGCCGCTAGGTGACGCAACGCGCTACATAATAGCAATGGTTACATTCCGTAGAATTCCATTACGCTAACGCATTGCCGTTTCCATTCTCTCTGTGCGAATCGGCGAATCGCTCCCACTCGCAAAGACGCTCGCTATCTGTCGCTGCTAATACGTACGTTCACGTACCACCCACACATCGATACTTCCAGCAATTACAATAATTGATATAAAACTTATTCCGAGCAAACGAGTTCTCATTCTTTTTCTTTTTTTTTAATTTATCTCCCTTTTTTTTATCACATCGTACAGATTTCGCCGTTACGATTAAGATTTCAATTCTAATTCCAAGAACGCAATAAGGCGGAGGGACGATTTAAAGAATTTTCAAAATTCTTGATACTCGCGTTACAATCGCATCATCGTAGTGTATCTCATCTCCGTGCGGATGGATGCTGCATGCATCTTGTCGATTAAGGATACCTTGTCAGCTCTCTCCGATCCTTTGTCATAGGCAGCCCTTAGCATGTATCCTGTGTCGATTTTCAAAGGACTCAACGCCGCGTACATAGGGATGCTGGATGCAGGTTGGCTTGGATTTTCCGTAAATGAGAGAAAATAGTGAAGAGAGTGCGCCGCATGAGAACAATCGTGATCCACCGGCAAGTGAATGCACGTAGGGGTTGCACCGAAGAGGGTTGCGAATGGGAGAAAGGGAAGCTTGCGAGAGAAGTGCCGGGGTTGTCTGTTGAGTCGATGGGGGAGGGGTTTGAACAGTAGGTTGCAGAGAAGGGAGTGTATACTGGATCGAAAAAAAATTTAATCTTCCCTCGCATTATCCTTTTTGGCAATAACGCTTTTACTCGAATCGCGTCACGCGTTACCCGTTTCCCTCGTTTTTCCCTGAAACAGCACGAAACATCGAAGCACAGGGTCGTCCCTCCCTTCTCATCCTTCCAGGTAGTAGTACCGAGGGGGTAGAAGTATCGCAGTAGTCAGAGGCGGTGAAAAGAATAAAAATAAAAAAAAGGAGCAAAACAGTAAATCGTGAATTGTAGTAACCGTGCGCCATTCATTCTGATACACCGGATGTGACTACATATTTCCTTCGTTCCGTTTAAATTAGTGTTTTTACCGAACGGCCTTGATTGTGTTTTCGCACGTCACACCGACCCGCGGAGTCTCTCCCCTACGTGGCGATGCGCGTGTTATACACGTGCACTTGCACTCAGAATGCATCCTCGTCCTGCCCACGTACGATGAACCCTGCTTGTCCGTACGGATAGTTGCTTGTCCTGCTGGTCCTAGTATAGTCCTGCAGGACCTCCAGGGGGATGTTACTACAGGAGTCGGAGTGGTTGGCGCGATGGTTTGACGGCGGGTGATGGGAGTTCGGGAGCTCGCACGGTGTTCAAGGGTGGTCTGGGGTGGGGTGGGGTGGGGATGATGCACACTCGATGCATAGATGCATGCTCACGTAGATATATAGCTGTATCGTATTGATTCTACGTTGATCAACGTAACGTGGGTACGTAAGCGATATATCAGAAGCATCATTTCGACGGGCCGTTGCATAGTGCCGGCAGCAGCAACACCGAGCAACACTGTTGGGCTATACCCCGCGTACCATCGCCACCATCACTAGCAAAAGCAGCAACAGCAGCAACTGAAACTGTAGCTGCAGCAGCGCCGAGGCGATACGGGAAAATTGAAAAGTTTGATGTATTAAAATGTGCTCTCCTACCCTTTTTCCTCGGACGCCAAGGTATGCATCCTGGCTGAGTGAATGATCGTGAGTGGGTCGGGGCGGTAGCTGCGTGAGGATGGGACCGTAGAGTGGGGATGATAGTGAAATTTGTGATTCTTACGAACTTTTTACTTTGTTCTTTTATCTCACGACACAATTTCGGAATTTTAGGATCGATCCGACGTAAGGTTCCATAACGTGATCTTGTTCTCTCGTAGGTCGTGGACGTATAGTAATGCGAAGGAATCGGTGGGTCCGTATACTTATATATGGGCTTCTTCAGGCCCCTTTGCGTCGCGAGTTCATTTTAATAACGGACGGCTTAGCGCGCGTAATGGTATGTATTTTAAATATTTCGAAAATTGCCTTTTCTAGGAAACTCAGCATAATGGCAATACTTGGAATATAATCCTGGGGTAACTACGCTCTCAGGACCACATAGGCACTACGCCACTTAACGTGCCCGGCCTTCTCCTTGTTCTCTCGTTCTCTCTAAGCCTTCTAATTCCCTCCCATCCACCCACCACTCTTTATACATTATACGGGGTCCTTTTGCCCGCCTTTCCCCATTATAGGGCTTTTCGTTTTCTGTTTCTCTCCCCCCCCCCTGCCCCCCTACCACCTCGCCACAGCATATAATATCGCTAAAGTGTACATAATATCATATTAAACCTACACAAAACAGACAAATGTAGTCACACGCGTATACGCATAGTCGTGCGACGAAGCGTATTATTTGGCGTGAGTGTACATCGGGCTACTATTATTTACACGGGCAGTTACAGCAGTACGAGGGATAGATTGCTTCACGCGAAACAGGTCGAGTCGTCTTCTTGAGAAAAAGAAAATCTTGACACGTTCCGTTTGCAGAGTCGGAGAGACCTAGGGGAACCCCCCGTCTATACATTGAACCCGAAAGAGCCGATCTTGTTTTAGCCCTTAGAATCGATAGTCCGGAAGTGTGTACCCCTTCACCCCTTGGCCTCCTCCCACTATTCCACGTTCTAGCAAGGAGCCATTGAACGAGTTCCAGGACAACCCTTTCGCGTGACGCACCAATAAATGATGCATCGAGACTCCTGAAACATTGAGTAAACGAATGCCGCGCAGGGGGCTAGTAGTCCTTCTTGTCTCTTTCCTCCATTGTCCCGACAGTGGAACATCCCCCCCCTCAGGGTAAGTTACGAGAGGCCGTTTTAGAATTTTTCATTTTCGAAATGACGCAGCATCCGACGGAGGACTCTCTCGTTCTCCGTTTCTCTCTGATCCACACGCACGCGGTGTCTCGAGTGTGACTGTGCTCGCGCGGTAAATCAGAAATTATCTTGTCGCGCGCAGCATCCCGGCCGAATCTGCCTCCCGTGCCTTTTCCCATCGAAATTCGCATAAATACGAAAGCCCCGGCTCTCATGGCTCTCTCATGCAATTCAGAATAGGAGGTGGAGGAGGTGGCGCTGGACGGCTGTGATGCTCTCGGCGTCGCGACGCTTCGGGACGCGACACCGACGCCCGCACATCATACGCATGTACCACGGCGTACCTATGACACCAGAGAGTAACTTGATGGACGGATGACCGGGCCATTCTGCAGATTGCTTCGCTTCCCGATTCTGCCATCCAAAAAGGAGATTTATATTACATCTGCTATGTGCATGCATGTCTCTCTCTTTCTCTCTCTCTGTCACTGTCTGACAGATACGTTAGTCCAGCTCCCCTTAATTTTTCTCGTTCTCTTGCTTTATTTCCCCTGGACCATAAAGAGGGGTACGATATATATACCTATGTACGTATCATCCTCGTTGATATTTCATAGAAGCATTGGATAAAAAATAGTATGGATAATTTTCTTTAAACAAGCAAAGTACCTGGACCGATGGATGCGTATTACAATGGGATACGGATGATGCACTGTGCAGACAGTGGATATACACTACAGGAAAGGGAGTGAAACAGTGGTGGGTCGTGGAGGATTTGGGGCGAGGGAAGCGGGAGGGCGTGAGGATAAATTAGATTTGGTGACTGTCACAAAAAGCGGCTGGATGAAAGTCGAATATACCGAACAGACCGATAGAAATGAAATTGTAGGATATTCGATTACGCGTACCCTGGCCCCCTTCCCCTCCCTTGGCTTCTGCGCGATCTCAACATTGCCATTCTCCCTATCAAACGCACAAATTCTACACACGCTCCTGCTGCTGCTTGATCCGCAACCACCTACCAACCAGATGGCGGTTGCTTCGTGGGCTTCTGATAGGGTGAATTAATAAAAGCTCCCAAGCGTTACGGGGGGGTCGTGGAGCGCTTTTACAGGTCCTTGCAATTTTTTCTTGCATTTTCAGTACGATTTTTATGAATTATTTTAAAAATTCGTACAAAGCCCGTAGCGGTTCGCGTGGATCTTGGTAGGTGAAGCGGAAGTGCACGTTAGGGGTGGTGGGTAAGGGGACCGGATATAGTCGAACTAGACAATATAATAATATTACATGAGTGGAGTATATGAGTGGAGATAGGAGAAAGGCGGCCCATTGTCTGGACTACAAATTAATCTGAGGATCGATACAAACGATGTCTTGCAACGGCCTTGCATTATACATACACGCGGAATACGTACACTGTGACGCGAAGAAAAATAAATCTCATCGGTACGTACAGTACACAGTACGGAACAGTACGGAACAGTACGGAACAGTACGGAAGAGGGGAGAATCTACCTTAGGTATGTATATCGTGCGCGATATACAACTGCGACTTGCGACTGATTTCGTGACTATCTACAGGGTGTTTCATGAGTGCGAGGACAAAGGGAATCGTTAGCCATGGAATTTCGGGCCATAAATCGACGAACAAGTCCTGGCTGATTCGCAGCTACTCTATACGTCTATTCTGCATGTAGGATGCGGACACGGGTACGGATCGTGCGCATCCCTTGGGTGATGTTTTATAGAGGCTCTTCAGCATCCGATGATATTGTGGAGCATGAAGAAATTGGTGTTTAAAAATTTGAATTAAAAATTCATAGTGTAGAGAGCCTTATGCGGTGATCATAAGTGTGGCGTTTGAGTAAAAACGATCGATGCTGGAATAACGCGAATTTATAGGATTCTGAATTAGAGCGTAACCCTCGTCCCATTGAGAATTTTGAATTAATTGATCAAGATTGCATCTTGATGGATATGCCATCGTTTTCCAGGAAAAATCCTTCTTCGCTTCCAGTTCGGCTGGCTAACGCGATAAAATATTCAAATGTAAAATAAAATGTAAAAAAGTCGGTCGTAGAGGGGGTAAGGTGGGACGGCAGGAGGAGAGGTGGAGCCGTTCGAGAGCGAGGAAGGGTGAAGGGGTTGAAATTGCATTAACCAAGATTGCTGATGATAAAATGAAAATAATGCGGAATGACGTGCGAGCGCAAGGGATTGTAGGAGGGGGGAAGGGGCGAAGAGGGTGGGAGGGAGGAAGAAGAAAAAAGTGGCGAAAAACAGATAAAGATAAAGTGGCAGGAGGAGGGAAACTGTGGCAGGCTCTTCGACCGTTGGATGCTTGCTCGAGGGTAGTACGCGGATCCGAGGGGTGGCTGGGGGTGCAAGTAGCTCGGTAAGGAGCCAAGGGGTTGAGAGGTAGACCGAGAGAGGCGCCAGGAGTCGTCGGTAATTGCATTAAAAGTTCCTCCGCGCAAAAACACCCTTCGAACGTGTTTCCACTCGGCGAGTCGCCGCGAGCCAAGGGGTTGCCCGCCAAGTGCACGTACGCGGTCCGAAGGCCAGCGATCGATTCTACCCTCTTAGCTCCGTGCCAACCCCTTCGCTGACATATCCAAATAAAAGGACATCGCAAATCATCCCCCAGTGAAGAAGCGTCACCGCAAAGCGGTCTGATCCTTTTCTTCGCGATACAAACAACCCTCTGTGAGCAGCCTGTCGTGGACGCGGACGTAACAAGGGTTGGTATCTGCCGTCGCGTTCCTGACCCCGACTCGTCGACGGGGTTAATGTATTCGGTGGAGGACGAGGCGTAAAATACCACGTTGGGAATTGCCGCGCGACGAAGCGTCGCGACGCCCTTATCCGGCGTAATGCGTAACGCCTTTGCGTGTCCCCAGACGGTTTCCGCAGGCATCCTTGTAAGAATTGTTATTCTCGTATCTGTCCATGCAGAATCTATCGATCGATCGAATCACGAAATAGATCGACAGAAACCTATATGTTTATGCAACATAGCAGATTCCTTTGGCGATGCATTTGGCGACGAGGGCGTCAGTGAGCGCACGCTTGGCCAATTGGAAAAAGGCGATAAAAATAGAAAGTTTGGAATAGGGGGTGGTTCCATAATCCTGCGCCGTCGGGTGTCGGCAGTGCGGTTGAGGGGGGTAGGAGAGGGGGGGGGGAGGTAAATGCGCGGGCGACAGACCACCACGTGAATTCCGATCCCCACTCTCGATGCATCTGCACCACGTGCACCGCACGATTCACATGTGACACAGTTTTACCCAGCGGATTTCGCATTATAACCTTAACTGGCCAAATTCTCTCCCGCTCGTTTCACACGTATGCTCCGTCAAAGAGCCACTCACCGAAGCTTCTCCATTGCCAAAATTATATCGTTACGGAAGACCAATTATGGTTCGATTAGTTTTTCCTGTTGAAGAATAAATGTCACCGTCTCAGCTGACTGTCATTGGAAGTCAGCTGACTTCCGAATAATACACTATGCCTGGTAGTGGAATAGCATCTTCCCTCGGACGTAACAATATCTTCTCAAACTTTTCGTCAGCTCCTACGCCTCCTACGTCGTGGAATGCGTACTCCTAAAAGGATCGTAAAAATCGAAAAATGAATAGTCTCGTAAATGTCTCGCACTGTGATTGAAAAAAAAGAGGTGAATGGCTACGCACGTGCATCTTCAGCCATGCCGTAGGGTCGGTCGTTAGAAAGTGAGAAAAGTGAGAAAAGCGAAGTCTCGAGCAGAGTGTCGTCGAGTGACTGAGAGAAAAAGGGCTGTTGGATGCTGAGAGAGGGTGCAACTGAGGAACGGTTGTGACAGTCGGTGGGTGGGTGGGTGGTTGGTCGAGAGAGGGAGAGGTAGGTGTAAGTTGACTTTGCATTATTTAACTGTCGTCCCAGCGCGCTAACACGTGTTTCTTTTGAAGTCTCGGCCCGTTCAAATATTCAGGCTGACGTCACCGCCGTCATATTCCCCACTCGCGGAAATCCTGAAAAGCTTGCGAGGAGGAACTTAAACTAGTCTTCAGTCTGTTCCTCTTCTCCTTCTTCTTCCACCTGCTCCTCCTCCTCCTCCTCTTTTTCCCATTCTCGTATGCTTGTAGGTGCTTTCACCTGAGATAACCTCAAGCACTGATATTATAGATACAACGTGTCCATTGCGCAACCGGGACCATAGAAGACAGAGTGGTACCGATAATACCGAATGATTGAGAATTTTTATATTTTTCTTAGGAATAGCAGGAGGCGTCTCACCTCGTAGATGAGTTACGTCGTCGGCTGCATATCTTCGAAATACTCGTGACTTGCGTCACTCCGTGGACTCGGCGCGTTGCGCGCGCGACTACGGCCTTTATTATTTAACACTTAAGCCACAAACGAACCCGTGAATAGGGCATTCAGCCGTGCTTTCTATGAGGGGGGAGGGGGAGGGGGGGCCGTTAAATTATTCTATAGATATCGTTGACTCGGGGCTGGGCCTTGCGAAACCGACCGTATACCTACTGCCTATGTATCTGAACAGTGAAAGAGAAGACAAAAAAAATATATGAGAAACTTCGAAAGATATTGAGAGGAAACGCGTAGAATAGAATGGAGTGGCGATAACAGTGGGACGATAAGGAGGGAAAGAGAGAGAAACAATTAACGGTGCTTCACAAGAAAATCCCGCGTCCACGTCAAAGAACAAAGTTATGCAACTGTATTCACTGAGTCTTATTATTGTACCCCTCCCTCCGAACCTCCCCCCGCTAGGCCCAGTAACCAAATCTCATCCGTTTTCCCAATTGCCGTTATCATAGTCCCGAGCGCGAAACCGTCTCCTCTTTGACACGGCTGGCGGGCTGCGAGGACGGGGGGTGGGGGGAGTGGTGAGGACTGATATTTTAAAGTGGACAAGGAAGCGGTGGATGGATGCGCGTTGACAATGGAGCGCGTGTCTCGTCTCGCGTTTCTGGTCCAGGCTGCAGCCTCTTTCTCTCCTCTCGCCCATCCCATCCACTTGCTGCGCGCACTTCTCTTTCCTCAGCGTCCCTCTCTCTAGGAAGGAAGAGAGAGAGAGAAAGAGAAAGAGACACGCAAGATGGCAGAGTGGGGCTCTCGAGAAGCGCCTGTCCCCCTAAAGAATGCAGAGACGTACTCATTTGCTTAGCCTGTTACAAACGGGCCGACTTGCATGCACGGCTTCGCACTCTCCTCCCCCCCTCCTTCTTTCCCTCCTTCCTTTTTCCCCACCCACCTTCTCATACCATTTCTCCATCTCTTCCCTCTTCACTCGGATCCTCTCTTTATTGTTCGCGCACTGTACTACCTGCACACAGAGCCGACTTTGTATCGGCAGTGCAGCACGTATTCTCGGCAAGATGAGGAGTATGTGCAATCCGCGACACGCTTTACTTTCTCTCGAGCAAAGACGTAAACGGGAATGAAAATTATTTGCATCCGCAGCAATCGTAGGAGTGGATAAGCGTGCCGGTCAGGATTGCTGAGTTTTGAGAGACGTACGTGTTTATCTCGTCGTGTATACATACGGTATATGCATGCATATATATGTATTACATGCGTAGAGCAGCCGGTCACGTGGCGGTATCCTTCTTCTCGCACGAAAATTGGAGCGAGCATGATTTAGAGGCTCGCGATTACGGTCTGCGCAATTAAAAAGTAAAATATGCATCGGACATTGTGATGGATTGGTAAAATAAGCAGATTTTAATATATGATATGTCAGCCGCGCTTTGCTACGTATAATGCGATCGGGAACGACAGCAGAAATACGCACGCGGGCTTTCGCGATTGCGTTAGAACGCACAGCCAAGCAGTTGCTAGACGGTATATAGAGGGTGTCTCACCAATCGATAATCGCCTAATCAATCCTCGACGATTATCGAGCATACCAATTGAGCGTTATTGCGCGAGACTCTTATCGTGTCGCGGTGGTTCAGAAGAACAATGTCGAAATGGGATCTGTCAGTTTTGGAGATGGCGACTGGGCGGAAATTCAACATGTCCCTCGAGCCATTGAATTTCTTCTCAGAAGTCCTGTCAAGTGCTAATAGAATTTTACGCCGGATTAGTCGAGACTCGCCTATGCATTGGTTGAGCGGTTAGTTTTTTTTATTTCTTGTACGGAGGACATTCTGCATAGGGATATAATGGTTTTGCGTAGATTTTACGTTCTTGAAGTAATCGATGTCTCGCGTGATATCGGTCGTGGCTCGACACGCGCATAAAAAGCTGCTGATACGTAATAAATAATTTAGTTGATTCTTGTTGCTTGCATTAGGAAATATTCTGACACTGCACAATCGGTATTGTGCCGATTGGATAGTTGGTTCACCCGTTATATGAGAATAAGCTGGCTGAGTAAAGTCCATGCGTTTGTTCACCTTCTTTCTGTCCTTTTTTTAGTCTAGTATCTGGCGATACTACAGTAGCAGCTAGTATCTCGCGATTCGTCAAGTATCGAAGCCTTGTGAAGTATCGTTCCAGTTTGCGGGAGACAGACGTAAAGTAACTTCCGGTCAGGAAGTGGAAGTACCGAGGAAGACGTGAATCAGTCGTGTGACAGGAAGTCTCTGTACGTTGTTAAAATGGCGCTAAGCTTGACTGTGCCCTCTTAAAATATTAATAAGTTAATTATCCAGTGCTCATTAATAACCCGACTCTCGGAACGGCACGTCATGCAGATGCCGCGACGCCCGTCGCGACGCAGAATCCCTCGCAACACAGGTTCCGTCGCCACTCTCTCTCTCTTTCTCTCTCTCTCATGCCGTGGAAACTTCGTGAATTATAGCAAACACCCGGTATGTAATAATAGAGGCTGGATATATTTTCTACCTTCCCTCTGTTACCCCTTTCCACCAGGATGCACCAACCCCACAGCTCAGGATGCACCTGCACTCGGTGGTCGCAGACCTGCATCACCCTTGAACGACGTAGCACCCCTTCCGAATTTCGACTATTGCCACTACGTAGAGGGTGTTTTTAATTATCCACGCGAATTGACCATGCGTGTGCCGTTCGAATATTGTAATGGGTACTCGCGCACCAGAGGATCGAAGCGCACTCTGTGGTCGATGAAAAACTGGAAATTGGTAAACACCGGTGTTGTTTGTTTATTGTATCACGCGGTACCGTGACGCCGTACCGGAAATTTTCGTTTTTTCCCGAATGCAGTTTGGCGTCCATTTGCCTGCAGAGAACAGTTCGCTGTCCCTTACGTAGACGAACGTAGGAGTATGCATTTTCTTTGTTTTGACGAGACACCCGTTGGATCGGATCTCAACTAGAGTACTCCGCGGCACAGCTGCTCTCCCGATGCAACTGGAGCAAGATTGCGACTTATTAAATAGGTTAAAGTTGCAAACGCGATAACGATGGTAATTAGAATCGGACGTGGAGCATCTGCCTGTCGTTACGTGGACGGCGCCGCGACGTCGGGGTCCCGCTCGACCCCAGTCGACGATCCGCGTCATCGCAACGCGATAATCAAATTCATTACCGGTCCTCTTTACCACCTCTGTCAACCCATTCCTAACAGCATCTTTTCTCCCAGCATCTTCGGCATCTTGTTGCTCTTCTGGACCCGCACCACGGATAGCAGCGTATCTTGTCTCTTTATCATTGTTATACTCTCAAACTGACCAACTGGATCTTCGGATAGCAGTCCTTCCGGATTCTAGGTACAGGCATCCGTCGCGACGCCTGCGGGCTGTGTTTCTTAGCGTTTGAATATTACCGCGAGGTTAGAGCGGAGGCGTCACGGGATGGGCGACCGTGCACGCCGTGTTTGCACGTAAAGTCCGTTGAGAATCGGCCGGATCGTTCGCATCCTCGTCAGGATTTACCAAGGATGCGGACTGCGGGAACACGGTAAAAGGTGGACGTACAACACGCAGGTTGCTTTCCAGGTTGCTATTCCTTGCGGCTAATATTCCTCGCTTCACCTGGACTCTTCTCCAGGTAAAAGCACTTCCTATCAT
Organism: Pachycephus smyrnensis; assembly: GCA_030142225.1. Lineage (NCBI taxonomy): Eukaryota > Metazoa > Arthropoda > Insecta > Hymenoptera > Cephidae > Pachycephus > Pachycephus smyrnensis. The sequence continues at coordinate 551,342 of JARQST010000090.1, read as the reverse complement.
TAGATAAAACGAGGACGCCCCTCGTCATCATCCTCGCGCTCGTTCCAGAGGACGAGGTCCCGAGGGCTTGCGCGAATCCTTCCAGCCGACTGATAAATCCAGCATCCACCTTGCGGTTTATTACCCGCAGCATCTCTTTTTTCCACGACCTACGACCTCTCCTCCGTGACCTCCTGCACCATCTCCACAGCGCACAGTTCTTCCACCTCCTCTTCCTCTCGTCCGGGCAGCACGCGGTAATATCTCCAGGATGGCCCCATCAGGCCAAGTTATGATTCTCTAATTGAACCGGTCCATTCAGTCACTGCATACAGAATAGAGCCCACATCCTAGAGCCGTGCCAGCGTCGTTCTAATGGCAAATTGCATCAATATTATATGCAGATTTGGTGCGCTGCACGCACTCGCTCATACGCGTATGCACGTTTACTATGATGGAGTCTCTGTACTTGAGCTGCCGCGCCCCGTTACGCGTTCCCGATCCCGTTCTTCCCAGAAAAACTTACCGACGACTCCAAATGCTAATGGACGTGCCTTTATTCCCTCTTTGATTTCTTTCAATATTCATCCCCCTCCCCACACAGACTCTTTCCCTCTCTTCTCTCTCTCTCTCTCTCTCTCTTAGTTTATAGACTTTTTCTCTTGACACTTTAACACCGCTATAATTATCGGGCATGATAGATCGAGGGGAGGAAGGGGAGGGCACTCGTGCGCCTCTCGACGTAGGAGGAGCAGCAGAGGGCTGTTGCGTAACGCGAACGCACGATCACACAGAGGCACAGAGAGCCACCGAGAGACAGCACAGACACGTTCTGATATAATGTTGTGCAAAACATAACGTATTCAGCGTAAGTGCTAAGTAGTGTTAAGTGGGTCGAATTTACTCTCTGACTTATTTCTACTTTATATTCTGACTCGCATGTGCCGCTTTTATACGCTTACGCGCTGTATTCCGTCGATCTTAACTGTTTCCTGCATCGGCTTATCATTCGCGTCTTCTCACCTTGGCGTCTTGTGATATTCACTGGGCGTCCTTGTCGATGGTTTTGACGCTGGTACGCTGCCGTCGACGCTCGACGCTCGACGCTCGACGCTAGGATTGACAAATGATCTCGCGGTAGGATGTGGCTTATTGGCTCAAATCTGGCTTGTATTATTTGCATGGTTAGGATGTTCCCAATATAGGTTCTTCCGTTCAATGACGTCGAACGTTACTGCGGCATCCTTGTCTTATGATCCAATTCTGTAAAGCGCGATACGTCGACCTGAGTTGAACTTCTCGACGTAATTTCAGCCCGTTGGCAAATAAGTAAAGTATCGCGGATACGAGGAAAGTTTTTTCGCGCCTTTTCGCGAGTCCGGAAAGAACGAGGTTCTCGCGCGGCAGACAATGGGATTTCGCGTAATAAAAATTAAGGAAATATTTCCGAGCTGATGCTACAAAGGTGAAAGCTAGTGCTACCGCCGCCATTGCGTCTTTGCTCGTTGGATTGGCTTAGGCGAAACGTCGGATTTTCTTGTACCGGTCGAATTTATACTTTTTTTTTTCTACGGTCTTGCGGCAGGTATTCGCCTTGCCGACGGAAGTTTTGTTCCTTTTCCAGAATCAGAAGGTAAAAAAAAAATGAAAAAAGGGTTAAACGCAATTTGTGGCGTTTTGATAAAATCGGTGGTCCTTCTCGAAAGGGACTGCATTGAATTTGCATTTTTCTTTGGAAAAACTGGAAAATGTCCCGCAGTGGTAAAAATAATTTTATCGCGAGATGGTTATGATTACTTCCGGTTCTTCGTGGCTTTATTTATTTTTTTTTTTCACTTCTATCCCCCAGGTGCGCTCGATGCTCCGAGCACCGGTGTGCTTCTCTAGTAACGTTCCTCGTTCCCCTTTATTCTACTCTTTCGCTCTGTTCTCTGTCTCTCTCACACACACACACTCTCATTCTCGTATACCTTCGCTGCGTCGCGTCATGTAATTAGTTTTTTCATAAATTAAGAGCAATTAACGGATAATTATCTCTCACGCGTGTGTATTTTTCCATGTCTTTTACGAAGTGTTTGCAAAGGGGGAGAGGGGGACATTCGAATTTGCCATCGGAGGGGGACGATACCTTTAGTTTCTTTGTGTCTTTGTTTTATGGGGGGGGGGGGGGGGGGCCTAAAATAATAAAAGACAAACAAGTACGGTGCCAGAGGAAAGCGGCTGCCAAGGAT